>JADHKP010000049.1:0-29413 GCA_019925385.1 Raffaelea deltoideospora | reverse complement strand
GTGGTCACGATGATCAGAATGATGCGGGCATACAAAATGCCATCCACGAGCGGGCCGCCGCTTATTACAAAAAACTGGACGAATTGCGGAGGCGTAGCCGAGAACGAGAACGTGCACGCTCCAGGTTGACCGTCAATGCCATTAAGCTCTCAACACAGAAGGAAGAAACGACAGAGGCAATGAATAAATGGATCATCAACAATCATGTTCATAACATCATGAACCGTGTCCAGTCATATTCGACTTTGGGATGGTTCACCAAAAGCGACGTGAGAACCGGCTACGAAATCAAGCTCGTCGAAATGCAGAGAATTAAACTGGAGATCCTTCACTATGCCCTGGCCTTAGACGCCAGAAGCTTCTTCAATGGAGAGGAGCCGGCTCCTGAATGGAAGGATCGCTTACACGAATTCGGTACAGAGAGACTTTTTTTTTTTTGCCCTGTCAAAAAATGCCTCCCAACCCATTCCGAATCTGCTCAGTTTTGGCTTGGCTGACATTGGCTCTTCGCTGCAGTTGAGGCGTTACAAGACTATGATTACATGTCAACGTTTAGCTCAAAGAAAAGGGATCCCTTTGTCATGTCCAGCCGATGGGCCATAGACCGACCAGTTTTGCGGAACGTCTTGCTTGGGGAGACAAACGCCGAGGATCCGTATTTGAGCGATACGGTAGCCGATCTGCTGGAGAAAGCCGTTGAGAACGGCACAGGGCTTGATCTGCTTGAAAAACTGCATGAGGCTGTCGAACGCTTCGAATATACGGCGGAAGATTTCTCGGAAACGCTGGGTCAGATGCCACAGGAGCTGATAAATGCAGCAAAAACCCTTACAGCTAAAGTGGCAGCCGTGAAGAGCAGTCTGCCTGCCGACAGTGCAGCTGCTGCAAATAATGCTGCCAACGGTGCAGCTCCTGCAAATAATGCTGACAATCTGGGAAATCTAAAGGAGGCAATAACACCAATACAGAAATTGAACGAAGCAGCAGTATATCTTGTCAGCGAAGCAAAGAAGACTGCGCCAGTTACGCCGTTACAGCTACCAGAACAACAGCTCAGACCGGGGGGACTGTCGATGAAAGCAGACGCTCATTTGAATAATGCAATAGATGATCTCCATCTAGTGTGGCATCAGCTCAAAAGGGCATCAAATAGAGCGCTCATTGGACCGGATGGAAAACAGATACCATTGCAAGACCTGACAAGCGCAGCAAATAGCCTGGTGACAGAAGCACAAAAATTAAAGGAAACAGACGACGAACGAGTTATAAATGGACTGAACAGGAACGCGAAGCAAATAGCCACAGCCGCAAAAGAACTCGCAGAAGCAGCAGAGGAATTCATGGGGGCAAAACAGCTGGCAGCAGCCGCTGCACGAGTGGCCGTCCAAGCCGCACATAAGGCAGATGCTTCTGCTGCCGAGGCTGAGGCAAATGTTGCACAAAAGCAAAAAGATCCACTACTTGTTAATGCTGACAAGAATGATGCTGAGGAAAATAATGTTGCCAACGATGGAAGCCAAAAGGCGTTGGAAAACATACGGCAGGTGCTGAACAAGAAGAAAAACTACGACAGAGCTCATGCAGCTGTTGCCGCCAATGAACCCACGCGGTATATGTGGGAGCCTGATAGTGCCCGGGTGTTGCCTCTGGTCATGACGCGAAGTGACATTGAAAACGATGAATGGTTGAGTGGGCTCATAAAACGCTATATAGCTGTAGCATTGGCCGTTTTCTTCTTAGTGGTGCCAATGTGGTATTTGATGTTGCACGACGACCTCCACAAGGCGCTGGTCGTTTCTACTATCTTCATTGCCGTCTTTGGCTTCTTGGCCGGCTTGCGGGTCGAAAATCCAGATAATGTGTTTGCTATCACTTTGGGTTATGCTGCAGTCGTGGTGGTGTTTGTCGGCTTGCTGAAACCGGCCTGAGTTGTTTTGTGCAAAGATTGTCGGTTCTCATTCTAGTCTAATTTAAGTAGCTGAACAGATTTGACTCTACAACACACATGGTTTCATAACGGGCAAGGCGCTACCTATGAAAAGAAATATGTCTGCAATATAAAATGGAACAAAAAAAAAAAAAAAAAAAAAAAAAAGTTACCTCCAGCTGTATACGAATTGCTATGATTTCTATTCCGTGAGACTCACGATTTACGTGGCTCTCTTTCTCCCTCTGGCTCGCTGCTGATCTGATATGAGATGTCATGCTATTCGGAAAATAAAGTCTCTCACGTGACAGTTAAGGACTGTATTCGAATCCCAAAATCAAAGCACATCTTTTAAATATCAGATGATGTCACAGCGAGAAATCTAAGACGACATGACTACTTTCTGTATTCACAAAATATTTTCTGCAAAGCACATGAAGGATCCGGATTAAATGTGGTGCGACTAGGGTATGTGAATAAGCCCGGAGCCATACAATAAGACACGCATATATTTAAACGCATCCCCTTTCCACCAATTTCTTAACCAGCATCTTGCTACACACTGAAAAAAAAATACATCAACATCTCAACTCTCAACATCCCAGTATCCCAAAATTGATCTTGAATCACGTTGCCGACCGTTGCGACTCATCAATTCTTTTTTTTTTTCGTTTTGTTTTGTTTCTGTTGTTGTCCATCTCTCCATGCCATGTCGTGCAGCGGCTATCAAGAATCTCACATCATCACCATTCTGTTTTCAACACAACTGTCGATGGTGAGCTGTTGTCATCGCAAAGTCATCGTCCGAGTGCTTGGACCAAAGACGGAGTCTCATCCGTGGCAGAGACGGCGGAGGCCGCATCATTGAGTTGAAAGAACCTTTGTAAGTTGTGTGCACCAAAACATTGCCTCTTCGTCCTGACAGATGGGAACGATAAAGAAACAAACGTACCAGATATCTTGGAAAAAGTCCATACTTCTTATGAGAACGATGAAGAAACACACACATCTGAGTTCTCAGTGTTGCTGGCGAACCACAATGGGTCAATGGGACGCAGATGGGAGAGAGACAAAGAGACCTCGGGTGGCCCTCATTGGACTCCATCTCCCTCCAGTGAGAGACGAGCACCGTCTTCAACTTTTGGTGTCCGCTCGTTTGACGACGTGCAGACACCATCATCAGTAAGAGAAGAGGGTAAAAGAACAAAAAATTGTTTGAATGTTTTAGCACCGGAACCAGAAATGTCTGGGGTGACAAGTCTGGTTTTTCCAGCACCAAATCAGTTCAATTTTGCCGAACCTGGGTCAACAGCTGTCATTGGTACAAGTACCTACAGCGTCGAGATAGTTCGGTCGGTTAGTTTAGAAAGGAGAAGGAAAAGCAAATCCCAGCAGGGGGATGCCTTTCCTTTTATACTTTTTTCCCGTCGACGCCGCATCCCTATCAATGATTGAGCCACGGCGGTTCTTTCCTGGACCACTTATCAAAGTACGTCAATTGTTGTTGGCGGTGATTGTTTGAGAGGAAGTGACGAAGTGTTTTGCTCTGATGTCGGATCAGCAAGGGAAAGTTCTTTGGAGGGAAGGCCTTGGGACGAGGGGGAGAACGAGGTAGGATTGGCGAATCCTCACCCTCTCTTGCCCACGATAACAAGTGCCACACCCAAAAAGGCAACATTCACGCGGTGTAGCTCTTTCCCTGGCTAATCTGTTCTGTCGGGGGAGGGGAGGAACGATACCTGCTTTTGGCTCCGTTGATACACATGATGAATGCGGCGTCTTCTAAATACAAGGAAAGCACCAGTCTAATACAGACATGAGCTTGTTCCATTGAAGGCATCCATATCTGATACCGTCTCGAAGCACGTCAGGAATCACAAGGTTGGGGGGGGGGGGTTATAGCAACGTCATGAAATCGTTGGTTTGTGAACGGAAACCGCAATTATATATGCAGGTCCTTCCACAGTAGTCCTGTGGCTTTTAAAAATGAAGGCACGCATGAAGGAAGTCCAAATGCTTGCAGGCCAACTGGGAAAGTTGGTTTTACAAAACAGCCAGAATGAGACGATGTCCACTCCTACTTCTTCTGGAGATGGGATGTTTTTTTGTTGTTGCTTTTTTTGTTGTTGTTTTGTTTTCGGTGTCATATCTACATGTCTTTATCAAACTGCTCTTAAGGCAAGTGCTGTCATATGGTGGTGGTGCTTGTCTGATTAAAAGAGAGTATGACGCGGTGATGGAACAGTTTTGCTGTGCCGAGACGGTAGCTCTTTCTGCGGATTATGATGTTTTGGCTGTGTTGTGAAGGAAAACGTCGTACATAGGGTAAGTGAGAGTCAAGACAATGCCGTCTTGTTCACTTTTTTTCTTTGATTGAGGGCCTTTTTTCTCGGGGAGATCATGTGCCGTGGAAGGCAGGTGCTAGTGCATGCTCTCTACGCTTTATCTCTTCTTACGAAAAAGACTATTGTATGAATATTGCAGAAACTGGAACGGGTGGGAACTGCTTTCCCTTTCTGAGAGTTTATCGTTGAAAGGGACAAGTAGGTCTAGTGTCGCTGGTTCTTCTTGCATTTTGGAGCCCTTCCCTTCATGTGGTTGAAAACTTGCTCATGCCGCAGAAGAAAGAACGAGTTTATGGCAAATATGGAAGCAGCAATCAATACGAACTGCTCTTTCCATGGAAACCAAAATGCACATCCCACACTATCATGCGGAGATGATTACTATGTTGTGGCAGACCGGACAAGGACAAGTCGACAGAAAGTGGTCTTGCTCATGGCATAAGAATTTGTTCTTTCTTTCTAGTATATGCATGGGGCAAGCTCGTTCCTTTGCCTGACTCATTTAATGAAACTACTCGGGTGGTGGCTGCATTCTTTCCAATCCTTATCCTGCCACAATTACGCCGTCTTGTACGTCTGATGCAGATGCTGATGCTCTGGAGTTTTTAGTTACGGTATCTGTCTGAAATGACCAGGATGATCATCTTTGCACGGGTACATTGCGCCGCCAAGATTAATACCCTTGGGTAAGTCCATATGCTTTACTGCCTCTGCGAACTGGAGATTTGATTCAGGGGTAATGCCGTCCAGTGCAAAACAAAAACGAGTACTAGTATGTTTCTTTTTTTTTTTTTTTTTTTTTTTTTTTTTTTTTTGTAATTCACAGGCTTGAACAGGGCCAGAGTTGCTTGGGCAAGACACCCACTTTGCACTAATTTGGGAGTTCGCTCTACTTTTGTTTTGTGTCATTTCAGCATGTTCATTTCAACACTAGCCGTGCCATGCAACTTGGCGACTTAAGATATGCCACGCATAGACTGCCTATGCATTAATACAATGTCCTTCCCCTTAGCCTTGCAATACCTTGTTGCCTTCGCCCCACACTTTTTTACTCGCTAGCTAGCGCTAAACCGCCTCCTTTGGCCGGCTTCGCCATTACTCCACCCGATAGACCAGCTTTTTGCCGCTCACGCGTCCCTCGCGCATGGCCTGCAGCCCGTCAAAGACGCCGGCGAGGCCGCCCTCGCCCACCTGTGTCGGGTGCACGCGCAGCTTCTTGGCTGCCAGCAGCGCCTCGGCCAGGGCCCAGAAGCGGCGGGCAAAGACCAGCTCGTCGGGGTCGGCGGCGTACACGGCGCCGCGCTTGGTGAAGGTCTCGCCAAAGGCGGCGTAGCCCAGGGTGTGCTTGGCCTGCACGTCGTTGGGGCGCAGCTGCGCGTAGTGGGCGTGGGCGGGCTGCAGGGTCGTGACGACGCCGCCGCCGGACCCGATGGCGGCCGCGCACACGGCCGAGCTCTCGGGCACGGCGATGCAGTCCAGCGCCAGCGCCAGCTTGTCGTGCGTGTGGCTGCGGATGGCCGCGCCGCACTGCGGATCGTGGTAGTCAAAGGCCGCGCTGGCGCCGAGCGCCTTGACGAGCTCAAAGTTCTGCGGCGAGCACGTCGTCACCACGTTGACAAAGCCCGACAGCCGCGCAAACTGGATCGCCAGCGTGCCGGTCGCCGTGCTGCCGCCGTAGATCAGCAGCGGCGTGCTCGTCTCTGCCGCCGCTGCTTCGCCCGGCGCCGGCGGCAGCGGCAGCTGCAGCGACCGGTACAGCGCCTGGCCCACCGTCGTCACACCCACGCCCAGGGCCGAGGCGTCTTCGTACGACATGTAGTCGGGGATCTAGCGTGTCAGTCTTGCGGTTGTGCTTGTGCTTGCCATCCGAGTTTTCATTTTCTTTATTTGCCCTTCTTTTTCTCCTCTCTTCGTTTTTATTCGGTGCTGCAGACGGTTGCCAGATGGTTCTTTCCGCATTTTCCACCCAAAGTCGGTCAACCTGCTCCTGTTCCTCTCACACTCACCTGCAGACAGACGCCCGACTTGGCGACGCAGTACTCGGCAAAGGCCCCGTCTTCGAGCTGGTTCTCGTTGCCGCCGTGCGACATGCCGGCGATGCGCATGCCCTTTTTCCACTTGGCGTCCACATTGGCTCCGACATCGACAATGTCGCCGGCAAAATCGCAGCCAATGGTGGAGCCGGGCACGGCGATAAAGTCAATGTGCTTCCTGGCCAGGTCAGCGTCTGCTCCTGTCTGTCTTTTTTTTTTTCTTTCGGGGTGGTTTCTTTGCAGCCAATTACCAGTCGGTTGGGTTCAAAGCGACGGCTTTGACTTTGACCAGGATGTACTCGTCCCGCAGCTTGGGAATCGGCGCCTCCTGGATCTCGGCCTTGTGGCCTTCAATGGCTTTGATGGCTTTCATGCTGAGTACGGGGCTGTGTCTGCCAAAAAAGGCGTTTTGGAGAAAAATACTGATTGGGTTGCAAAAAAGGGAGTTTGGCTGGCCTGTTTTTAGAGGGGACAGCAGGCGCAGCTCAGCGATACTTGTACGTATGAGCTGCTCTATCCTCATGGGGTATTAATAATGAGTCGCCCTGGCAAGGAAAGTACGAGTATGTTGTGCGTTTGCTCCCTTCCTTCTACGATCTTCGATCCTGTGTTGGGATTGGGCCGACCGAGACGGCGGAGTTAGGAGGGAAAGCGGCCCAGTAGGCTAGCCTGAATAGCTCTGAACTGATCAACGCGCTCGCTGTCCATCTATGATGCAAAAGCTGTGTGTGCTGCGTAATTGTGCTTGCTGCCTATCATTTTACGATCTGGGATCAGTCGCATGGACATACGTCGTGCTTGTATACCTCGGCAAGGAAGCGTGTGGTAGCAAGAGCTGTAGAAGCGTGGCCGAATATCAAGTCTGATGATAGTGGGGTGCTGTAGAATGTGGCATGTCCACTTGCTGATGTAACGGCGGAAAGCATTTTCCGACACAGCAATTAGCACCACTACAGCACACAAAGGCACAGCACGTGGGCATCGAAGAGCGTGTCTTCAGCCATCCGACACTGATGTCGCCGGTTGAGGTTTTTAATCAGATCAGTCTGCAGTCATCCATTGACTTTATATTTCGGGTGTTTGCAGTTTGTCCTTTTTACGCATTCATCAAGGAACGTTGTGGAGCAGAGGACCAAGTCTATTAAGAACAATAAAACACGGATTAAATGACATGGAAGACAAAGACGACGAAGTGAAGAGAGAAATATAAACGCAGATCAAAAGTAGGCCAAAGAAAAGAAAACAGATAAAAATAACAGACAACTTGCAAACCGGTCTTTTCACAAATGTGTTCTCCTTTTGAAGCATGAAAACAACGTTGTGATCAGACCATGCCAAACCATCTCATTCAGCTCTCTAACTCAGAACCACACACAACTACCACACTCCTCCACCCGTCCCTACTCCAGCGTCGCCACGGCCACGGCGACGGCCTGGCTGTCCGAGTGCGAGATGGACACGGTGACGGAGCGCACGCCGGCGGCCTTGGCGGCCGTGGCGGCGTCGCCGTGCAGCTCGACGACAGGGCCCAGCTCGGAGGGCACGATTTCAATGTCGCGCAGCGGGGCGCCGCCGCCGCGGCTGGCGACGCCCAGCGACTTGAAGACGGCCTCCTTGGCCGACCAGCGGCCGGCAAAGGCGGCCTGGGCATTGGGGGCGGCGCGGCAGTAGCGCACCTCGCGCTCGGAAAAGTTGCGCTGCACAAAGGTGTCGTTGTCGGCGTTGACGGCGGCGACGTCCTCGACGTCGACGCCGACGCGGTTGTTGGGCGCCTGCGCCTGCTGGGCCAGCGCCTGCAGCTGGGCGGCGGTGGCGGTCTTGGTGTCGGTCGAAGTTTTGGCCGCCGCCGGCACCAGCTGGGCGCCAAACTTGAGCTCGGCCGTCTTGGCATCGCGGCCGACGCGCGCGGCCGGGTTGAGCAGCACCGCCGGCAGCTGGTCGTCGGCATAGGGCGCGTGGGTCTTGGCGACAAAGACGGAGTTGTTGATGAGGCCGCTGTGGAAGAAGCGGTAGGCCTTCTTCTGGCGCGCCTCGACCTTGGCGCAGTAGGCGGCGTACGTGGCCGGGTCCAGCGTGGCGTACAGGTACTTGGGGTGGATGCCGATGGCCTGGGCGCCCTTCTGGCCAAAGCCAAAGGACGTGACGGAAAAGGCCTTGACGCCGTCCGTCTGCAGGCTGCGGCTCGGATAGACAATGTAGTCGAACTGCTCCATGACGGCGTCGACGTTGTCGGCGTTGCGGTTGCCCGGCACCAGCCCCGTGTTGAGCACCTGCAGACAGCCGTTGAGCATCCACGCGCCCGCCGCGCCCTTGGGATGGCCCGTCAGGTACTTTTGGAAAATGCCCAGCACGGCGTTGCCCTTGGTGCGCCCCAGGTGTGCCAGCTGCTGGCAGATCACCGACGACTCGTTCTTGTCGTTGGCCTTGGTCGACGTGCCGTGGAACGAGGCCACGTCCAGGTCGTCGATCGTCAGGCCCCACGTCGCCAGCGCGCCCCGCAGCGGCGCAATCGTCGGGTCGTTCTTCCAGAAGCAGTTGCCCAGGCTGCACAGCACGTCCTTTTCCTGCCGCGCCGCCTCCTGCTCAATGTGCCGCGCGCGCTCGGCCAGGTACTTGTCGAGGTCGACGGGGGGGGGTGCCGGCTTCGCTGTCTTGGCCGCCTGCGCCGACTTGAGCGCCGCCACCTCGGCGGCCACGTACTCGAGCTCGGCCTCGCGCCACTGCTGGATCTGGCGCTTGCGCGCCTGGATCTGGCGCCGCCGGTAGCCAATGTCCAGCAGCGGCGACGGAAAGGCGCCGGCGTGCTCGCGCGCCGTCGTCAGGACGCCCATGCCCGGGGCCGGCACGGACCGGCCGATCTTGTCCGACGCCGTCGTCGTCAGCGCCAGCACGCCGTGGATGGGCACGCCCATGTCGAGGGCCAGGCGCGCCGTCATGATGACCTGGCAGCCGCTGCCCTGCGACTCCATGAAGCCGTTGCGCGTCGTCGTCGTCGGCCGCGACATCTCCTTGGGCGTGCGGCCGTGCGCAAACTCGTCGACGGCGTTGCTCGTCGCCTTCATGTTGGCAAACTCGTACGACCCTTCCTCGCCAAAGTCGTCGAAGCCGCCGACCAGGCAGACGCGCGCCTTGCCCTCCATGATCGTCTCGTAGCCAATGTCGACCGACTCGACCGCCGTCGCGCACGCGCCCACCGGCGTCTTGATCGGGCCCGACGACGAGATCAGCAGCATGTTGACCCACGCGCTCATCGTGTTGATAAACGACTCCTGCAGAATGTCGTTCTGCAGCGGCTTGTCGAGGAAGCGGTCGCGGTGCATCCCCCGCAGCGCCGCCGCCCCGCCCATGCCCGAGCCCATGCAGTTGCCGACCTCGGACACGTGCACGTACTGGTAGAACTCGTACGGGTCCGTGATGCCCGACGACAGCAGCGCCTCCGCCACCGACACCAGCACAAACAGCGCCACCGGATCCACCTGCGAGATGATGTCCTCCGGCACCCCGTACCGCTTCGCGTCCCACCCCGTCGGGATCTGGCCCGCCACCAGCCGGTCGAACCGCAGCGCCTTGGGGATCCACAGCGCCGCCCCCTTCTTCATCCGCACCGTGTACTGGCCCGTCTCCGCCACCTCGAAAATCTCCACCTTGTCGCCGTGCTCGCGCTTGAACTCCTCCGCCGTCTCCTTGGACGCCTCGAACGGCTCCAGGTCCTCCTCGATCACCACCTCGTGCAGCAGCTGCTTCTTGTTCGGGTCGTACCCGCCAAACAGCTCCGGCTCGATCAGCCGGATCCCCGAGTGCTCCAGAATGTACTTTTCGTACTTGACCTTGACGTCCTTGTCGTCCACCGGCTCGCCCGTCTTGCTGTCCACCCAGCCCGAGTACGGCTGCCCCTTGATCGGCCCGTTGTGGTTCCGGATCAGCCCCATGATCCACGCCATCTCCACGCACCCCTCCAGCGAAAACTCGCCAAAGGCCTCCATCTCCCACCGCGTGCGCGAGCTGCCCCACGGGCCCACCTCGGCAAAGCCCGTCACCACCACCACCTTGTCCAGGTCCACCATGCCCTCCAGCGTCGCGTGCAGCGGCGCCACCTCCGTCGCCCAGTCCGGCAGCCGCGGAAACTCAAACTTGATGTTCGCCCGCGGCTCCACTGTCTTCTTCCGGTACAGCGTCTCCGCGTCCTCCCCGTGCACAATCTTGTTCTCCAGCGCCGTCTCCTTGCTCACCTCGGTGCGGATCGCGCTCGTCTCCGTAATCTCCTTGCGCAGCTTCGTCATCACGTCGTTGAGGTTCGGAATGTACTGCAGCCCGCCGTTCAGATCCGCCAGCACCGGCTCGTTCTGGCACAGGTCCACAATCGCCGGCGACATCAGCCCCAGCAGGTTGAACGCCATCTCCTGCTGCGAAAACGTGTGCACGCCCAGCCGCTCCACCCCCTCCGCCACAATGTTGTTGCCCGTCATCAGGCCCGTGCCGCGCGTCCACCCGATCACCGCCCCGCAGACCGAGAGGTAGTCCGCCCAGTCCTCCGCGTGCCACCGGTTGAACAGCGTCTCCAGCCCCAGCTTCGACTCCGAGTAGAGCCCGTCGTTGCCAAAGGTGCCGTGGTTCGGCGACAGCGGCAGAATCACCTGCGCCGGCCGCGTCGCAAACCCGCGCGCCTCCTTCTCCGTCTTGACCGCGCCCAGCAGCCGGATCAGGTTCGTCAGCATGATGCGGTGCGCCAGCTCCGACTTGCTGTCGATCCCGTCAATCTGCCGCCCGTTCTCCGAGATGGCCGCAAACGGCACGATAAAGTCCAGGTCCCAGCCCAGCCCGGCCTTGCCGTCGTAGATGTACTGCACCAGCGCCTCCACGTCCTGCTTGCTGCCCTGGTTGAACGGCACCACGATCAGCTGCGACTCGCGCGAGCCGAACCGCGCGTACATGGCCTGGTAGTACTCCGTCACCTCGCGCGAGTAGCGGCTCGTCGTCACCACCACGTGCGCCCCGCCGCTGATCAGGCCCTGCAGCACCTCGGCGCCGATCGACCCGGCCCCGGCGCCCGTCATGAGCGCGTACTTGCCCGCAAAGCTGACGCCCGACGCCGCCGCCTCGCGCAGGCAGTCGAGGTACAAGCCCGTCAGCTTCTTGTTGTAGTCCCAGCCGCTGAGCGACTGGCTGCGCAGGTGCAGGAACGGGATCGTGTCCACCTTGGCCTTGGGCGTGCCGTTGCTGTTGGTCACCCCGCTCAGCGACTTCTTGGCCGCGCTGTTCGCCGAGATGATCTGGCTCTCGTTCATCTCCAGCGACCGCAGCACCTCGCCGTACAGGTTCTTGAACTCGAGCTGCGACGACTTGGAAATCTTGTGTTGCTGCTTCATCAGCTTGTACAGCCGCGACAGGCCCGTCTGCACCTTGGCCCGCGTGCCGTACTCGGTGATCTTGCCGCCCGCCGCCATCTGCTGCACGTAGTGCTCCAGCTTGCGGCAGCTGGCCCGCGGCACCTCCTCGTAGTTGAGGTTGCCGCGCGCGTCCACCGTCGTGCGCGGGCCCGTCGGCACCGCCACGTCCTTGTACACCGGATTCACATCCAGCACGTCGCGGCAGTTCTCGATCAGCTGCGCCCCCAGCTCCTTGGCCAGCTTGTACGTCTCGCCGCGCTCCGTCGGGCAGTTGTCAATGTGGTACTGCATAAACTCCAGCAGCGTCGGGTTCGACCGGTTCATGATGCGGATGCACTGGCTGACAATCTCGCGGTCCACCGCCTTCAGCCGCCCAAAGATGATGTCGTAGTACATGCTCAGCGCGTCCTGCCGCGCCCAGTTCCACGACGAATCGTACACGCGCGCTTTGAGCGGGCTGAACACCGGCTCGATGCCCGCCGCGTAAAAGTCGCCGTGCTCCGCCGTCCACAGATCGATCTGGCTCTGCAGCACCTTGGACGACTCCTGCGACGTCTGAAACGCCTTGTCGCCCGCCCGCAGGTCCATCTTGAGGTAGCGCGCCAGCAGCTCCAGCTGCTGCTTGAACAGCGCCCGCTGGTCCTTGGTGAGGGCGTCGATGGCCGCCGGGTCCATCATCATGCCGCCGCCGCCGCCGCCCGCTGCCGGGCCCGCTGCCGACGCTGTGGACAGGCTGAAGCCCGCAATGGAAGCATACTTTTGCGTCACATCGTCCAGGAACGCCTTGGCGTCGGCCTCGGAGCCCAGACGCGCCGGTGGCTCCATCGTGATGGCAAGCAACAGGGTGCCGTCTTGACGACCGACTGGCAGACCCCAGCGGGTCTCGAGATATTTGCGCGCAGTTGTAATGTTGAAGCCACCAGGCATCTTGGACGAGATCAGGCGGGCAATCAGCGCCTGGGACTGCTTGCCCAGGTGGCCGTCGAAGGTGGCCTGCATCGCAGCACCGAGTTCGTCGAGCGGCGTGTCCTCGGGCTTCTCGGGCGTCGAGCCGAATTCCTTGCCCAGATCGCCCAAAATCTCGTTTTGTAGAGTGGATTTGCCTGATTTGACAAATGTTAGCATTCTGTTCTGTACTTGCTAATAGAAGCGTTTGTACATACCTCCGACAAGATCTTTGACGGCCTTGCTGAGAGGCACGTCAAGCAGCGGCTTCTTCAGCTTTTGTGCAATGAGTGCCCGTACAATCTCGACTGCTTGCACGGGAGCATCTGGCACCATTGCCGCGGGACCGGCGCTCGGGGCCGGCGCTGCAGCAGCGGCAGCAACCGGTGCGGCAGCGGCAGCGGCAGCTGGAGCACCGGCCGCAGCAGCGGCTTCCGGAGCCGGTTCTGGCTCGTCCTCGACCGGGTCCACATCGTAGTAGATCTCTTTGGCATCCTTGTTATAGCAGAGAATCTGTCTCTGCACAGACTTGGCCGCGTCGTACGCTTCGTATTTGGAGGCCAGTGTTCGCTTGGCCATGACACCGAGCGTGTCTGCTGGGCCAATCTCGACGATGCGCTCGGCGGTCTTCTCTGCGAGAAAAACATCCTGTGTCTCGATCCATCGCACAGGCGACGCAAACTGGTAGGCCAGCAGCTCCACCAGCAATGTGTGGGCGAGCTCCTGCTCGATCTCGGGCCTCATGGTCGCTGCGTCGTCGCTTGGGATGAAAGGGCAGAGGCCGAGGTCTGGGATCGCTCGCGAGATTCTTGGGAGGATGCAGGGAAAGAGATACAAAAAAGCTCACGAGCTGCAACCTGTGGGTATCTTCAATTCAACAGGGTATCACACAGCAGCTGAGGACAATGCCCCCAAGAGCAAATGAGCGGAAGAAGATCAAAGGAGACCAGAGATAAAGATAAAAGATATTATGCAAGAAGCAATTGAAAGAAATGGTGAAAGGGAAAAAAAAAAAAAAAAAGCTTGAAATTTTGGGGGGGTCTGCCTCTCGGGGTTGTAAAGCTCCCGACAAAGGAGAGAAGAAAGACGAGAGAAGAGCTGTTGGGGATGACTTTAGTTTCGGTCAGCTCGGGACGATAGAGTGATCAGAAAAGAAGGAAGAAGAACTCAACAGTTAAGATGCACAATGACGACAGGGAGAGATGTTAGAGTGAGCGTGGCAGAAAAGGGAAACAAGTGAGGGCACCCGAGAAAAAAAAAGACTTGACAAAACAAGGAAGGGCGGCGGAAAAAAAAACAAGGAGAGTCTACAGTCGAGAGTTGCCGATGCACAACTCTATCCATAGAAAGACAAAGCAACTGACGGGCAGCAATGAGTGTGGATACGAGTCGACAGGTTTTCTTTTTGCCAGGTAGGGGACAGACAAAAAAAAATTCAGCTCCACATTTCAGTGGTTGAACCACAGGCATTGCTCCCGTTACAAAGTCTCCGTACCTCGTACGAGAGGTACATTGGGACTTCCCAACCAAATTAGTCGGCTAATCCCAACAGGGGTGGTAGTGCAATTTTGGCAGGGACCCCACAGGGAACGTTGAGGTGCAACCACAATGCAAAACCAGCCAACCATCACTCCGTAAGGCCGTGCATGCACGCGATAAGATAGCATGCACTCAAAAAGGCAGATCGGTCAATCTCGGCAAGGCGGTGAGTAATTACTCGTGCAATTTTTTTTTTTTTTTTCTTTTGCTTAATCCCTTTTCTCCTATTCAACGCTGATCCATCTGTCCATCTTTGCAATGCTTCATTCTCTTTCGATTTCCTTTGTTCTTGATGTGCATTACCGTTCTTTTCCTTCTCATACGGAGTGCGGTATCTTTTTTTTCCCTTCCCCCGAAGGCCGCTGTCGATTTGAGCTTGTCAGCTTATTTCGCTCGCTGAGCCCTGGGAGCAGACCAGAAAGCTTAGCGACTGCGCTAGCAGAGCGTCGCAGTTGTTCCTGGTTGTTGGGCAACCACATAAGAACAAAGTAGCAGTACGTCGTACACCCCAATGTCCAGGCGTGGAACGGGGGGCCTGGAACAAGGCGAGAACTCGGAGGCATGATGCATCCCGTTAAAGGGGTCTTTTCTAGTCCCGCCGAGACAGCTTCCCGTACTTTCTTCGGAGTACAAAGTACAGAACAGTACTGATAAGTATGCTCAAAACACAAGGCTTCTCTACCATTTCTTTCTCCAAGGCAGAAACCTCAGGGCTGTACAAATGAGACCCTTCAGATATGTGACTCAAAAAACACCAAGCTGGCATCTCCCTTGCGGTGTGCACATGTCTTATTAGCTGGTTGGGGGAGGCAACCGGGTTGCACCCTCGTGCGAAGTTGTCGGGACGGAGTAAAAAGGACCATGCGACCTCAGAGTGAACGTAATATGATCTGTTGTTTCTGTTGTCATTTGCCAGGTCTCCATTTCATAAAGCTAGAAGTACTGGTACTTTTAATGCTGGCCAAGAAATTGTCTTTTGACTCATTGGATTGAAGAAGATCCCTGGAAAAGACCCCTGACGGCTAGGACTCTCGAAAAAGGCAAAATACTCCGTATTGGTACGAATACATCGTCTGGAGTATGGATACGTCGTAATACTGCGTAAGGTACGAGTACAATTGAGCATTGCTGCCTTACTGACAAGCTGTACAAAATTTATTGCGCTACTACCACTTTAGTTTTTTTTTGTCTTCCCCAACAAAGTGGCTTGTCGTTCCTGCCGTGCCAGTCGCTGCCGTTCCTGTCGTTACGTCGTAGTGCATTATTACGAGTACTCGTACTCGCAATTCTCTGTAATACCTCGTACTCTGTACAGCTGGCCACTCCATTTTCAGGTTGGGCGGTCGGCGGAGTTAGCTAAAGTTTTTTTTCCCTCCCCTTTTTTTGCCGTAGTCGTCGTTGGTTGGGAAGTCGCACCAGAGCTTGTGATGCCGACCCTTGACTTTTTCTGCCATCCACCCGAATAAGCACCAAGAAAAGAAAACAGAAAAAAGAAGACACCAAAAACAACACACTCGTATCCAAACATCCTCCGCCACTGCGACATAGCTCTCTCTCTTTCTCTCCCCCAGCTAATACACTGCATTCCTATCTCTTTCTTTTGCATGCCACCTACCCATTCTTTTTTTTTCATTAGGAATTGCATTTTCAATTCCTCCTCCCAGTCCGAAATCTTCTCAGGACTTGGCTGACTTTCGCAAGACAGCTCATTCGACATCGCCGCCTTGCTCTGTTTTGCTCTGCATGCGCTGTTCACGTTCTTTTCTCCGGCTGTTTTAGAATTTATTTATTTTTTGCCTTTCTCTTCTTCTCCCCTGTTTTGTCCTTGAATGTAAGCTTGATCTCGCCATCTTGGGTATCGTTGTTGTCTTCCCCATTTTGATTCACCTCTTTTACGTCTTGCTGTAGTACTGACCACAGACAGCTTTTCTGTTCTTCTCTCCATTCGACATACCCTAATACCCGCTCGTCATGTACGGTACGGGCACCGGCCCCCAGACGGGCGTTTCAACGCCCCGATCATCCTCTTCCCTCCGGCCCCTCACCATCTCCCACGGCTCTCTCGAGACCTCTTTTCTGGTGCCAACAAGGCTGCACTTCCATGCATCCCAGCTCAAGGAGCGATTCACCGCCAGCTTACCGGCACCCACCGACGAGCTCGCCCAGGATGACGAGCCGTCCTCTGTCGCCGAGCTCGTGGCCCGCTACATGGGCTTCGTTGCCAAGGAGGTCGAGGAGGGCGAGGACGACGCCCAGGGCTCGTACGAGGAGGTGCTGAAGCTGATTCTCAACGAGTTTGAGCGCGCCTACCTCCGCGGCAACGAGGTTCACGTGTTGGCGGCGTCCGTGCCCGGCATTGACGCCAAGAAGCTGGCCGTCATTCGCAGCTACTATGCTGCCCGCAGTGTCACCAATCGCACCATTCGCCCTCACATGCCGGCGCTCTTCCGCGCCGCCGAGGACGGCTCGGCCAACCTGTACAGCATTTTTGGCGGCCAGGGCAACATCGAGGAGTACTTTGAAGAGCTGCGCGAGCTGTTCGACACCTACCCGTCCTTTGTCGGCGACCTCATCGTGAACTCGGCCGAGCTGCTCCAGAATCTCGCCAAGAGCCCGACGGCCGAAAAGCTGTACGCCAAGGGCCTCGACGTCATGACCTGGCTGCGGCGTCCCGAGACGACGCCGGACGTGGACTACCTGGTGTCGGCCCCGGTCAGCTTCCCGCTCATTGGCCTTGTCCAGCTGGCCCACTACGAGGTCACCTGCCGCGTGCTCGGCATCCACCCGGGCCTTTTGCGCGAGAGAATATCGGGCACCACCGGCCACTCCCAGGGCATTGTCCTGGCGGCCGTGACCGCGGCTGCCGACTCGTGGGAGTCGTTTGCCGAGCTGGCCAAGTCTGCGCTGACCATCCTGTTCTGGATCGGCGCCCGCAGCCAGCAGACCTTTCCGCGCACCTCCCTGACGCCCTCCATGCTGCAGGACTCCATCGACAACGGCGAGGGCGTTCCGACGCCGATGCTGAGCATCCGCGACCTGTCCCAGGCCCAGGTGCAAAAACACATCGACGCCACCAACCAGTACCTCCCGGCCGACCGCCACATTGCCATCTCGCTCATCAACAGCCCGCGGAATCTCGTGGTCACCGGCCCGCCCATATCGCTGTACGGCCTCAACCTGCAGCTGCGCAAGGTCAAGGCCCCCACCGGCCTGGACCAGACCCGCATTCCCTACACCGAGCGCAAGGTTCGCTTTGTCAACCGCTTCCTGCCCATCACCGCGCCCTTCCACAGCCCCTACTTGGAGAAGGCAACGACGCTGCTGGACGAGGATCTGGCCCAGATCAAAATCGACGCCGACAACCTCGGCACGGCCGTGTTTGACACCAACACGGGCAAGGACTTGCGCGAAGAGGTCAAGGGCAACATTGTGCCCACGCTCGTGCGCCTCATCACCCGCGATCCTGTGCACTGGGAAAAGGCGACGGTCTTCCCGGGTGCCACGCACGTGCTGGACTTTGGCCCGGGCGGCATCTCCGGCCTCGGCATTCTCACCAGCCGCAACAAGGAAGGCACGGGCGTGCGTGTCATTCTGGCCGGCTCTGTGTCTGGGACCGTGACGGAGGTTGGCTACAAACCAGAGCTGTTTGACCGCGACGAGGAGCATGCCGTCAAGTATGCCATCGACTGGCTGCGCGAATATGGGCCGCGCCTCGTCAAGACGCGCAGCGGCCAGACCTTTGTCGACACCAAGATGAGCCGCCTTCTCGGCGTGCCGCCCATCATGGTGTCTGGCATGACGCCGACGACGGTGCCATGGGACTTTGTTGCAGCCACGATCAACGCCGGCTACCACATCGAGCTGGCGGGCGGCGGCTACTACAACGCCAAGACCATGACGGAGGCCCTCCTGAAGATTGAGAATGCGGTGGCCGCCGGCCGTGGCATTACCATCAACCTCATTTACGTCAACCCGCGCGCCATGGGCTGGCAGATTCCCCTGATCGGCCGTCTTCGTGCGGAGGGCGTGCCCATTGAGGGCCTAACCATTGGCGCCGGGGTGCCGTCCATCGAGGTGGCCCAGGAGTACATCGAGACGCTGGGGCTGAAGCACATCTCCTTCAAGCCTGGCTCTGTCGAGGCCATCCAGTCGGTCATCAACATTGCCAAGGCGAATCCCAAGTTCCCCGTCATTCTGCAGTGGACGGGCGGCCGCGGCGGCGGCCACCACTCGTTTGAAGACTTCCACCAGCCCATTCTGCAGATGTACGGCCGCATCCGCCGCTCAGAGAACATCATCCTGGTGGCCGGCAGCGGTTTCGGTGGCGCCGAGGACACTTACCCGTACATCACGGGCGAGTGGTCGAAGAAGTACGGCTATCCGCCCATGCCCTACGACGGCTGTCTCTTTGGCAGCCGCATGATGGTGGCCAAAGAGGCGCACACGAGCAAGAACGCCAAGAAGGCCATTGTCGAGGCCGAGGGTCTCGACGACGCGGCGTGGGAGAAGACGTACAAGGGCCCCGCCGGCGGCGTCATCACGGTGCGGTCGGAGATGGGCGAGCCCATCCACAAGCTGGCGACGCGCGGCGTGCGCTTCTGGGCCGAGATGGACCAGAAGATCTTCAGCCTGCCCAAGGAGAAGCGCGTGGCGGAGCTGAAGAAGAACCGCGACTACATCATCAAGAAGCTGAACGACGACTTCCAGAAGGTGTGGTTCGGCCGCAACGCCGCCGGCGAGGCGTGCGATGTGGAGGACATGACGTACGGCCAGGTCGTCCGCCGCATGGTGGAGCTGCTGTACGTGAAGCACGAGAAGCGCTGGATCGACCCGTCATTTGCCAAGCTGACGGGCGATTTCATCCACCGCGTCGAGGAGCGCTTCATCACGCGCCCCGGCCAGCTGTCGCGCCTGCAGAACTACGCCGACCTGGACGAGCCGTACTCGGCGGTCGAGGCCATTCTTGCCCACTACCCCGAGGCGGACAAGCAGATCATCAACGCGCAAGACGTGCAGTACTTTTTGCTGCTGTGCCAGCGGCGGGGCCAGAAGCCGGTGACGTTTGTGCCGACGCTGGACGAGAACTTTGAGTTCTACTTCAAGAAGGACTCGCTGTGGCAGTCGGAAGACCTCGAGGCGGTCATCGGCCAGGACGTGGGCCGCACGTGCATTCTGCAGGGCCCGACGGCGGTGCGCTACTCCAAGGTGATGGACGAGCCGATCAAGGACATCCTGGACGGCATCCACTCGAGCCACATTGCCGGGCTGCTGCGGGACGTGTACAAGGGCGACGCGTCGGCCATCCCGACGATCGAGTACTTTGGCGGCAAGGTGGCGGAGCCGGACGTGCCGCTGGATCTGGAGAGCGTGTCGGAGCTGTACGACGAGCACCGCAACATGTACCGCCTGTCGTTCTCGCCGAACGTGCCGCTGCCGCCGGTGGACGACTGGCTGGCGCTTCTGGCGGGCAAGAACCACTCGTGGCGGCACGCGCTGCTGCTGTCGGACGTGCTGGTGCAGGGCAAGAAGTACCAGACGAACCCGATGAAGCGGGTGTTTGCGCCGGTGCGCGGGCTGCTGGTGGAGATCCGGCACCCGAACGAGCCGGCGAAGACGGAGATCATTGTCAAGGAGCAGCCGACGCGGAACCACTACGTGGACGTGGTGCACGTCAAGCTGACGGCGGCGAACGAGATCCTGGTCAACCTGATCAAGCACTCGACGGCGCTGGGCAAGCCGGTGGACCTGCATCTCAAGTTCCGGTACCACCCGGAGGCGGGCTACGCGCCGATCCACGAGGTGATGGAGGACCGCAACGACCGGATCAAGGAGTTCTACTGGCGCACCTGGTTCGGCAACGAGCCGATCAACCTCAACGCCAACGTCACGGGCACGTTTGACGGCGGCAAGGCGACGATCACGAGCGAGGCGATCAACGACTTTGTGCACGCGGTGGGCAACACGGGCGATGCGTTTGTGGACCGGCCGGGCAAGGTGATGTACGCGCCGATGGACTTTGCCATTGTGGTCGGGTGGAAGGCGATCACGAAGCCCATCTTCCCGCGCACGATCGACGGCGACCTGCTGAAGCTGGTGCACCTGTCGAACGAGTTCCGGATGATGCCGGGGGCGGAGCCGCTCAAGCGGGGCGACGAGGTGACGACGACGGCGCAGGTCAACGCGGTGATCAACCAGGAGTCGGGCAAGATGGTGGAGGTGTGCGGGACGATCCGGCGCGACGGCAAGGCGGTGATGGAGGTGACGTCGCAGTTCCTGTACCGCGGCGAGTACCGCGACTACGAGAACACGTTCCAGCGCAAGACGGAGACGCCGATGCAGGTGCACCTGGCGACGACCAAGGACGTGGCGGTGCTGCGGTCGAAGCAGTGGTTTGTGCTGGACGACCAGCACGACATTCCGCTGCTGGGGCAGACGCTGACGTTCCGGCTGCAGTCGCTGGTGCGGTTCAAGAACAAGACCGTCTTCAGCAGCGTGGAGACGCGGGGCCAGGTGCTGCTGGAGCTGCCGACGAAGGAGGTGGTGCAGGTGGCGAGCATCGAGTACGAGGCCGGCCCGTCCAACGGCAACCCGGTGATCGACTACCTGGAGCGGCACGGGTCCTCGATCGAGCAGCCGGTCAACTTTGAGAATCCGATTCCGCTGAGCGGCAAGACGCCGCTGCTGCTGCGGGCGCCGGCGTCCAACGAGACGTATGCGCGCGTGTCGGGCGACTTCAACCCCATCCACGTGTCGCGCGTGTTTGCCAACTACGCCAACCTGCCGGGCACCATCACGCACGGCATGTACTCGAGCGCGGCCGTCCGCAGCCTGGTGGAGACGTGGGCGGCCGACAACAACATTGGCCGCGTGCGCAGCTTCCACGCGTCGCTCGTCGGCATGGTGCTGCCCAACGACGACATCCACGTCAAGCTGCAGCACGTCGGCATGATCAGCGGCCGCAAGATCATCAAGGTGGAGGCGGCCAACAAGAGCACGGAAGAGAAGGTGCTGCTGGGCGAGGCCGAGATCGAGCAGCCGGTGACGGCCTACGTCTTCACCGGCCAGGGCTCGCAGGAGCAGGGCATGGGCATGGATCTGTACGGCAGCAGCCCGGTGGCCAAGGACGTGTGGGACCGGGCCGACAAGTATCTCATGGAGACCTATGGTGAGCCTTTTTTTTTTAACGGTTTTTTTCTTTGTTCTACCTTTTTTATCATGTGACCACTAACAGCGACAGGCTTTGCCATTACCAACATTGTCAAGAACAACCCGAAGGAGCTGACGATCCACTTTGGCGGCCCGCGGGGCAAGATGATCCGGCAGAACTACATGGCGATGACGTTTGAGACGGTGATGGCGGACGGGTCGATCAAGTCGGAGCGCATCTTCAAGGACATCAACGAGAAGACGTCGTCGTACACGTACCGGTCGCCGACGGGCCTGCTGTCGGCCACGCAGTTCACGCAGCCGGCGCTGACGCTGATGGAGAAGGCCAGCTTTGAGGACATGAAGGCCAAGGGGCTGGTGCCGCGCGACAGCACGTTTGCGGGCCACTCGCTGGGCGAGTACTCGGCGCTGGCGGCGCTGGCGGACGTGATGCCGATCGAGTCGCTCGTCTCCGTCGTCTTCTACCGCGGGCTGACGATGCAGGTGGCGGTGGAGCGCGACGCCAGCGGCCGGTCCAACTACTCGATGTGTGCCGTCAACCCGAGCCGCATCTCGCGCACGTTCAACGAGGAGGCGCTGCGGTTTGTGGTCAGCAGCATCGCCGAGGAGACCAAGTGGCTGCTGGAGATTGTCAACTTCAACATTGCCAACATGCAGTATGTCTGTGCCGGCGATCTGCGGGCGCTGGACACGCTGGCCGGCGTGACCAACTTCCTCAAGGTGCAGAAGATCGACATTGACCAGATGAAGGCGCAGCTGAGCGTCGAGGAGGTGCGCGAGCACCTCAACGAGATCATCCGCGGCTGCGCGGCCGAGACGCTGGCCAAGCCGCAGCCGCTCGAGCTGCAGCGCGGCTTTGCCACCATTCCGCTGCGCGGCATCGACGTGCCCTTCCACTCGACCTTTTTGCGCAGCGGCGTCAAGCCCTTCCGCTCCTTCCTGCTCAAGAAGATCAACAAGACGACGATCGACCCGGCCAAGCTGATTGGCAAGTACATCCCCAACGTCACGGCCAAGCCCTTTGCCCTGACCAAGGAGTACTTTGAGGACGTCTACCGCCTGACCAACTCGCCGCGCATCGGCCACGTCCTGGCCAACTGGGACAAGTACCAGGAGGAAGGCGCCGCCGGCATCGGCGGCATCAACGGCGTCAACGGCGCCCATGCCGGCGAGGCCGACGGCGCCAATGGCACAAACGGCGTCAACGGCACCAACGGCACCAATGGCACAAACGGCCACCACCACGACAGCGAGGATGGCCTGGAGGCATAGGAGCGTCTGAGCCAGCGGCGGTGGCGATCGTCGCGCGAGTCCTCGTGGGAGATGGCGGAGAAGTCTACGGATTTTTAGGTTGGTAAGGGGGAAAAAGAAGGGCAGACGAGAAGTGGTGTGCTTGTGTTTCGGCCATTTTTTTTTATATTTTGATTTTTGCTCTTTTTTCCCGTTTCCCCCCGTGTTTTTTTTTTTTTTTTCCTTTTTTCGAAGCTATCTTTACCATTTCTCTCTGCAACTGTCTCGGTAGTTTTGTTTTTAAAATAGAGTTGTTGTTCTACGCTTGTTGCGGTTGGGCCGTGAAATGTACGAGTCCGAACAGACGCAGATGTAGATGCAGATGCGGGACGACTTGAAACCGTGACGACGATCGGCTCCACCGAAGCCATGCGAAGAACATAACGTACTATTCCGCGTACGGGTGCCGGCGCTGGCCGGTGGATTCCAGGCTGCAGCATTTCGACCTGCTGGCTAGGCTGAGGCCTGGCCAATGGCGGGTTTTGTAAAGTCAATGACAAGCAAAACGTGGCAGGACAAAGGCGCGCGAGTGAGCTTATCCATGCGACAGTTAGACTGAGTGAGCTTATCCCATGAGACAGTTAGGGCCCTTGGGGCATTTGGGGCACTTTTTGGGGGGCAGTTGGGGCGGCGGGCGGCGCGGGCGACTCAGGGCAACTGCACCGCCGCTAGCTGCAGTCCAGCGCCGCGAGAATGGTGGGATCTTTCGCACCCGGCCGCGACCCAGCCCAAACGTGGCAAAGTGTGTGTTCGTTGGCATCGGGACTAACAAGGGAAAAAAAGAGCAGGGCAGCAGCAAAAAAAGGCCTTTTTTGCTAGCTTTTGGCAGGAGCAGGCTTTTGGGGGGTTTTGGGGGTCTTTTCGACAACGTATATATCACAGCAATCCCGATCGAATCTCCGTTTGGCGCGGCCAAGACAGAATAAAGAGGCGTTCCAAGCTGCTGTTCAACGAGGTGTTCTCTTTGTGGCTTGTTTTTGCTCACGATTTTCTTCACAGCGATCTGGATAAACGAATCTCGTCCCCCGTACTCTCTCTCCTATTCCGGTTTATCGCACTGCACGCTAAGATAACGAAGAGGTCGACAAAACCAGCCATAGCTCAGAGCCCCCCATTTGCGCCAGCCAATCCTGGGTGTTGGTCTTTGCTGCTCTTTCTTTTTTTTGCGCGCACGTCTTATCTTTCAGCTTGGAGGTGGGGGAAATCGCAGACGAGAACAGGCCGTCGTGAGATGCATGAGGCAATTTGAGATTTTGTACGAATACACGGCACAATTGGCAAAGAAGAGGCAGCTCAAGGATAAGGAAGGAAAGGAGAAAATCCTCAAAAATAGAACACGGCCAAGAGCGGAGCGATTTCTGACCAGAGAGCGAGGGGTTTCCGGAAGGAGAATCACTGGAACTGGTGTTAGAGGGCAGGAACGAGCGACATTTTTTCGAAGAACACTAATACACCAAAGCAGCGCACACCCACTTTTTTCCTTCCTTCTTTTTGCCCGCACTTTCGGCCTCGCTCTCTTTCTTTTCTTCGGCGCTCTTTCCAGGTTATAACTCGTCTTGGCTTTTCACCATTTCAGGGCTTTTTCATCAGAGGGAAACACCAATCGACGCGACTCTTGCCTGGTCTCACGACATACACATAAATCCCGCAGGAACGAGTGTCCCGACAAGGCAGGAACCCCGCGAGGCTGGACTGCACAGCCAGAAAGAGAAAGAGCCCCACTGATATCTTTGGGCAAACGCAAAACAAACAAAAAAAAAAAAAGAAGAAATTGAAATCAAGGAAAATCTTGCCAGTCACTTGTAGAATTTTCAAGCTCAAACAAAAACAAACGTCTCTGCCTCCAACATGGCCAAACAGGTGTTTTACGGCACGTTCATCCACGCGCTCGTGCTCGACCGCCTCGAGTTTCTGCACTGCACGGCAGCCGCCGTCGACGAGAATGGCACGATTGTGGCCGTCGAAGCGGTGCCCAGGCCGACGCAGACGGCCGACGACAAGCCAGCCGAAAAGGACGCAAAGCAAGAGCCGGCAGCGGCAGCAGACGGCGTAGACGGTGCGGCAGAGCCGGACCCGGCGACGGCCGTCGGCGTGGAGGAGGCTGTTGCGTGGATCAAGGCGGAGCTGCTGCCCCGGCTCGGCTGGGCCGACGATGTCGCCATTGTGGCAGCCAGGGCAGGGCAGTTTTTCTTTCCAGGGTTTATAGGTGAGCTCTCTCTCTCTCTCTTTCTCTCTTTCACGCCCTACACCTTTTTTCCTGTTCTCTCTCTCTCTCTCTCTTCCTCTAACATCCTAGACACCCATCTGCATGCATCGCAATACCCCAACGTGGGCATCTTTGGCAAGTCGACGCTGCTGGACTGGCTGAACAAGTACACGTTCCCGCTGGAGGCGTCGCTGTCGGACCTGGACAAGGCGCGGATGGTGTACGGGCGGTGCATCCGCAAGACGCTGTCGCACGGCACCACGACGGCGGCCTACTATGCGACGGTGGACGTGGCGGCGACGAACCTGCTGGCAGACCTCTGCCTGGCCAACGGGCAGCGGGCGCTGGTGGGCCGGGTGTGCATGGACCAGCTGAGCCCGGCGTTCTACCGCGACGAGTCGCCGGCGACGGCGGAGGCAGCCACGCGGGAATGCATTGCGCACATTGCCAAGATCGACCCGGCGCAGCGGCTGGTGCGGCCGGTGATCACGCCGCGGTTTGCGCCCAGCTGCACGGGCGACCTGCTGGGCCGGCTGGGCAAGCTGCAGCGCGAGACGAAGCTGCCGGTGCAGACGCACATCAGCGAGAACGTCAACGAGGTGGCGCTGGTGCGCGAGCTGTTCAGCGGCCGCGTGCCGGACCCGTCGTACGCGGCCGTGTACGACCACTTTGGCCTGCTGACGGACCAGACCATCCTGGCCCACGCCGTGCACCTGTCGGAGGAGGAGGCCGAGCTGATCCGCGAGCGCGGCAGCAAGGTCAGCCACTGCCCCTGCAGCAACAGCGCCATCACGTCCGGCGCTGCCCGCGTGCGCTGGCTGCTGCACCGCGGCATCGAGGTCGGCCTCGGCACCGACATGAGCGGCGGCTACTCGCCCAGCGTGCTCGAGGCCGCGCGCCTGGCCAGCCTGGTCAGCCGCCACGTCGCCATGGGCGGCGACGACTCGGCCAAGCTGTCGGTCGAGGAGGTGCTCTTCCTGGCCACGACCGGCGGTGCCCGCGTCGTCGGCCTCGAAAACAAGGTCGGCCGCTTCGCTCCCGGCTTTGCCTGGGACGCCCAGCTGATTGGCCTCGGCGTTGTCGACGCCCATGGCCGCACCGACCACGAAATCGACGAGGACGGCAAGACGGTCATCATCGAGGACACCAATGTCGACTTCTTTGGCTGGGAGTCGTGGGACGACCGCATCGCCAAGTGGCTCTTCAACGGCGACGACCGCAACACCCGGAAGGTCTGGGTCAACGGCCGCCTCGTCCACGACCGCAGCGCTCCAGGTGGCGTCCCGGTTTGATTTTTTTCTCACGCTGCCACCTTTGTTAAGTTTCGGGGTCGACTTGATCTGATGATGTTTTTTGTTTGTTTGATTTTTTTTCCTTAATTTGAATACATTTTGTGGGACTCTGTGTTCATTCTTCTCCATCTTTCCTCGCTCTGCTATTTTTCCATTTTTTCCCGTTTTCATGTTATATACCGATGTTTCTATGCATTGTATTACTCCATTCAGACGGCACGCGAGAGAGCACGAAACACAAGACACAAGTCATACGCTGGAGTACAGAGGAGCACGCGGAGAGACAGGCACTTGGAGTGTGCGGTGTGCGGCGCGATGACGGCGCAATGCTCGGGAATGGTGAAAGTCAATCGATTTTGTCCGACATGTAAGGAGTCACAGCAATGGTACTATGTCTTTGAAGCAAGAAGCAAGCGGTGGCAAACATGCGCCGTGACATGCAAAGCACAAAACGTAGACCTTTCGTAGTGGCATTCCCTTTCTCTTTTCTGTCCTAAAGCAAAAGGTAGACCAGTCTCAGAGTTGAATGATACTTTCTTAATTTCTGTCCTAAAGCAAAAGATAGACCTGTCTTGTAATGGCATGATGCTCTTCGTCTTTCTGTCCTACAGCAAAAGGTAGAGATGCTCCTTGTCTTTCTCTCCTAAACAAGCACACCTCTCTCAGAGCAAACGCCGTGTCCCAGCAAACTTCCCAGGGAAGTGATGGCTCAAGGCCATGAAAGCAAAACTGCGCAAAAGAAAACCCTTGCAAAAACCACATGTCGCCAATGTTCCGACAGTGTAACGAACCCGCTCGGTCGTCGCACTGTTTTTTCCTGTGAATCTGTCTCTCAGCAGTTGGTTGCCAACCGTCATTTCCCGTGAATCTGTCTCTCAGCAGTTAATTGCCAACCGTCATTTCCTGTGAATCTCCTCAGCTGTCAGTCGTCGCAGCCGTCATCGTCGCGGTAGTCGTCGTCTGCGTCGTCGTCTGCGCCGTCTGCATCGTCTGCACCGTCTTCGTTTTCTGCATCGTCGTCACCGTCGTCTGCGTCTTTGATGTTCACGTCCATAATCTCGTTGGGCGACACCGACATGTTTGCCAGGTGTTGCTGCCGGTACTGACGAAACTGCAGCTGCTGTAGCGGTTGCTGCGGTTGTTGAAGATGCTGTTGGTGATGTTGCTGATGCTGATGCTGTTGCTGCTGCTGATTCTGATGCTGCTGATGCTGCTGATGCTGTTGAAGTTGAAGCTGTTGAAGCTGGTGCTGCCTGAGACTCCGGTGCTGCTGATGCCGATGCTCTTGTTTCAGCTGTTGTGGCTGCTGAGACTCGTACATCCCTGCCATGTGAATTCTCGTCTCTGTCTCCAGCTGGCCCCTCCCCATCTCCATGGCCATTCCCGGAGCCAGTCCCAGACCGGCTGCGGCTCCGATTCCCACCTGCAAGCCCAGGCCTGTGTCCAAGCCTGTGTTCATACCTGTGTCCATGCCTGTGTCCATGCTGAAGCCCATGCCCAAGCCCAGACTGCCAACACTGCCCATGCAGACGCCCGTGCCAGTGCCCGTTCCCGTGCCCGTTCCCGTGCCCGTTCCCGTGCCTATGCCTACCCCCCTCTCCGCCATCAGCTGCCGCACCTGCCGCCGCAGCCGTGCGACCTCGTCTTGCAGCCGAGCCAGCTGGCCGAGCAGGGCGTCGCGCTCCTCGCGCAGCTCGCCGTTCTGGCGCTCGGCCGCCTCGATGCGCTGTACTTTGCGCTGGCGGCTGCGCTTGGCCGCCTCGTTGTTGCGGTCCTTGAGGCGCTGCTCGCGCACGCGGTCGAAGCGCAGGTTGGCGTCGCGGCGCGCTGCCCACTCGGCGGCGTCGATGCCCTCGGGAAAGTCCAGCAGCCGCACCATGCTGGCGTCCAGCGCCGCCTTGTTGCGCACGCGCTCGCAGAAGCGCAGCCGCGCCCGCCAGTCCGAGAGATCGCACGGCGGGTTCTGCAGCAGCTGCTCGTCGGCCATGTCGGCGTCGGCGTCGGCATGGTCGGGGACGTCGCCGTCGTCGTCGTCGTTGACGTCGCGGATGTCGTCATTGCCCCTGTTTGCTGCGGTGTCGCAAGCGGTGTCGCCGTCTCTGACGTCGTCGCTGTTGCCGCTGCTCTCGCTGTAGCCCTGGCCGAGCCCGTCGCCGGGGCCGTCGCTCTGGCCGGCCCTGGTCTCGTCGTCGGCGAGCTGGCAGCCATGGCGTCCCGAGTTGCTGCTGCCGCTGCCACAATTGCGCTGCGTGTCCGTAAACACAACCTTCCAGACGGCGTCCGCATTCTGGTCATAGTGGAACGGCAGCTTCTTGCGCTTGGTCTGCCGGCCGTCGCCGGCCGTCTCGTCGTCGTCATCGTTGTCGTCGTTGTCGATGCTTTGTTGCATTGGCAGCCGCTGCCGCTGCGCTGCTGCTGATGACGGCGCCGGTGACAATGCCTTGAGTCCGCTCTCACCGCGGCGCCGGCTCTCGTGTCGGTATGTCTGCTGATGCGCCGCGCTGGCCACGCTGGCCGGCGCAGGTTCTAACCGTTGGGGATTCCGGCGCGTGCCAGCAGTCTTGGCCATGCCCATTTGTCTTGAAACATATACTACTGAAAAAAAAAAAAAATTGCAGAGTTTCTTTTTTTTGTTTCTGGTCTTGCTGGGGTTTTGTTAGCGTCTTTGTATGATTCTTCGTGTGGTGTTTTGGCCTGAGGTTTTGCTGTGTATGTTTCTTTGTGTGGTGTTTGTGGTGTTTGTGGTTGTGTTTTCCTTTGGTGTTTTGGCAGCCGTGTGTTCCTTTGGGTTTTGTGTCTTTTTTCTTTTTTGCCGTTTTCGCGGGTGACCTTGGATCTCACCTTTCACCTATGCCTGTCGCTTCCTCTGCCGCACCAAACACGCAGCACAGAGTGACACGAAAAGAGACGGCATACACAGAGCGGCCGAACTTGTTGTAGATCAACTGGTGAGATTTGGGGGGCTTGCATTCGTCGCACTTGTTGATTCTGTTCTTGCGTTTGGCACTTGCTAATGCTCATCTTTGGGATTTTTTTTTTTTTTTTTTTTTACTTTGGGTTGCTGGACGGCGTTGAGTGTTGGGTCGGAAACTGTGACAACAGAAACGGTTGCCATGTGAACGAGGCAGAAGTAAAGGGCAGACAATAAATACAAAAGTTATCAAAGGGAAGGAAGGAAGGGGGGGGGGGGGGGGGGGCAAAAAAAAAACCGGTTTGTAAAAAACCAAATACGTTGTTTTTTGTTTTTTTGGGGGGCGCCGGATATTTGGTTTATAAAGAGTT
>JADHKP010000048.1:4255-264081 GCA_019925385.1 Raffaelea deltoideospora | reverse complement strand
GGGGGGACATGACGAGAATGTAACAGGACGAAAGCAGGAATATGCAACAAAAAGAACGCAGAAAAGACAGAGAATAATAGAACAGACAAGTGCTGTTTGACGATTGCAGGGGATTTTTTTTTCTTGCTCGGCATCGCCTGGCTTCTGCCTCACTGTGGATTCTTTTGCTTGTGCTGCTGCTGCTGCTGCTGCTGCTGCTGCTGCTCCTGCTCCGGTTGTGTCTCTTTCTCAGACGCCTGGGCAGCGGCCATGCTTTCTCGACGGCGAAGAGCCATTAGCTGCTCGTGCTCGGCTACCTCCTTGGCAAACGCAAGAATCTGCATGGCCGTGTCGTGGACATTTTGGTTTGTGACGTTGACGAGCAGACAGCGAGTCTGTGGCTGGTAGGGCTTCTGGCTCTGGCTGTTTGGGCTGCTGGAGCTGCTGCTGGCGGTGGCAGCGGATTCGCGAAACTGATAGAGCCTGCCGCCGGCATTTGCCCGCATCTCGCACACCGTCGAGGCGCTGCAGATCTTGCTGGCCGTCTGGCTGTACTGGCGCTCCGACGTCTGCATGCGCCGCACGTTCTGCGCCAGCCGGCATTCCATGGTGACGGCGACAAACGGCCGCCCTGCCCTCAGCGCCGCCTCGCGGTACGCCCGCGCGGCCGCCGCACCCTGTGCATCGTCGGCGCAGCAGTCGGTAAAGATGATCATGCGGCTCAGGCTGGCCGGGTGCTCGACGTATTTTCGGAAGCAGGCTGCTTGCTTGGCCGCCCGGACAGCCGCGAATTCCTTGGCCGCCGCATCTGCAGGAGAAAGGTCGTCGCCATTCTCGCCATCGTTGTCGTTGCTGTTTGTGCTGTTTGTGCTGTTTGTGCTGTTTGTGCTGTTTGTGCTGTTTGTGCTGTTTTTACCGTTGTCGCCGTTGTCGCCGCCGTCGTTGCCGGTTTCTCCGGTTTTGCCGGTTTTGCCGGTTTTGTCGTTTTTACTACCGCTGCCGCCGTAGCTGGAACTCTGTGCGCGGCCCCGGTAGTAGGCCGGCGATGCACCGGCCCCGGCCACGTGCTGGCTTGCGGGCAGGTCCAGCTGGTCCGTGAATTCCGTGTCGTCAATCAGCACAGCGCGGTCGCTTCCCAGAATCTGCGTCAGGCACTGCGCCACTGTCTGTTTGCCGACGGCTGGCCAGCCATTGATCCAGACCAGCGGCTGCGTGCCAACATGGACAGACGACAAGGAATAGGCTCTTTGCACTTTTTGCGCCTGTTCCCTTCGGTCCTGTCGAAGCCTGTCGAGTTTACTCATCTTTTTTCTTCTTTTCTTTTTTCTTCACTTTCTTCACTTTCTCTCTCTGCTTGTAGTGCTAGGGCTCTTTGATTCCTTTTCTGTCTTTGACAAAAGCTGATAGTGACTGCAAGACGTCCCCTTTTTTTGCGTTTCATCGACAATCAGAGGACAAGATGCTGCCTCTCACTCTGTCTCTCTCTCTCTCTCTCTTTCTCTATCTCGCTCTCTGTTTTGTTATGATTTCACATGTCAAGAGGTTCTTTTGGATTATTATCCTACGGAAACGTGCTATTTGTTCTCTTGTGGTGAATTATTACTCCCCCTGCCAGATCGGTCCTCCATTGTAATACAACAGGCAAGGAAAGAGCTCCGTCATTGGAGTCAGACAAGTGTCAGACACCGAGAGAGAAGCTGCAACCCCGAAGACGCTACACAGAAATCACTCATGGTTTGGGAAATTGGGGGGTTTCGCATTCGACGAAGAAAAAGGAAGGAGCGAGTGAGCCAGCTTGCGTAAGTCTTTGCTTACGTGACACCGTGGACACTCTTCCTTCTTCCATTGGTGTCCTCAAGATCGTTAACGACGTTTCCAATTTACTGCTGCTGGTCTGAGTTGGGCAGGCGCGTCGAAAAGCGTTTTTTTTTTTTTTTTTTTTTTTTTTTTTTTGCTGTTGTTTTGTTTCTGTTTGCACTAACTAGAGAGCTCATTTAAAAAATTGGTGGTTGCACCAACCGGAGAGCTCTTTTGGAAACTGGTGGTTGCACCAACTGGGAGAGCTCCTTTAAAAAAAAGTGGTGGTCAAGGGGAACAAAGAAAGAACAAAGACAAAGAGGTTGCAACATATGAGGTGGCTGCGTAACGGCAACAAAGGCGGGCCTGATGGAACAAACTCGTGAAGAAAAGCAGCTTCTTCCCATTCATTCATATTCTTCAATAAAAAAAAAAAAATCGTAAAATAGCACCTCAACGGGAAAGGCTTGAGAGACTGCAAAACAACGACGAAAGCAAGCCGACGAAAAATAACCAAACACGCACTATGTTGGCGAAAACGGAAGCGATTGCATGAATTTCATAATTATAGACTCATCAGGTTGAAAAGAAAACATCAAAAGAAAAAGAAAAGAAAAATAGACAAATCATAGTCGAAGTAAACAACTGTCATCACGAAAACCACTGTGTTGTCCAGAGACTTTGAAATTCCAAACCACAAATTCGATCACCCGCAGCGACATAGAAGAATTTTTTGGCAGTTCTTGCAGACGGAGCAACAAAAAAAAAAAAGAACTAATTGAGCCGACCTCCCAAATGCTCAATGTTCTCTCGAATGGCATCTGTCAGATCACCACGTCCTTTGTAGACGTAGGAAATGGTTTGAGGCCATGCTTCGGGATGAGGAAGAGGCTGCTCAATCGAGTCGCCAGGCTTGACATAGCCCGAAAGGATAACAGCAGCAAGACCAGGAAGATAGCCAAGGGCAGCGTGGGGGCCTGCGCTGCAGTGTTAGATGCTGTATGACAGAGAAAACAAACAAAAAAAAAGATAAAAAACACCACTCACGAATGGGAATAGGGACGCCTGCTTGGCCCATAAAGCGATCAGGCGACGGAAGGTCTCTTTGGCTAGGCTGGCGGTTGTGCTGGCGACTTCGCTGGCGATTGTGCTGGTGACGGCCATTGATGCGCGAATCGGAGGGCGAGCTGGGCGACGGCACCAGCGTTGCACCATGTTTGACAGCAGCAGTAGCAGCTCCTCCTCCTGCAGACACGCCACCGGCAGCGGCCGAAGACGGCGGAGCATTCGGCGACGGCAATGCCGCCAATGGGGATCGAGCAGCCACGGGCGACTGCAGCATGTTGGCGTAGGCAGCCATGTGCGCAGCCATCCGGGCGTCCGGCTTCGGCACGGCTTTGTGAAGCTCCTTGAGGTCAAACTCGCGCTGAATGGCAAAGGCTTCCTTTTCCGCCGAGGCCGGCCGCACCAGCGCAGAAACCAGAAGCTTTCCCTCCGAAAGGGCCGGGGCAGCCTTGCCGTCGTTCTTCGTGGCCTTGCCGCCGGTCGGGGCATCGTTCTTCCTCTCGCCTTTGGCCGGCACTCCGTCGTCGGCCGGTTGGTCCGGCGTCGCCGTGGACGCGCGGCTGCGGGACCGCAAGACAGCAGCTTTGACGTAGACACAGGGTGAAATGGCTGCCGGTGACGACGGCACCGGGCTGTATGGATAGATGCGGTACTGCTTGTTGCCATTCACCGTGACCAGAGGCGTCAGAGCGGGACTGCCGGATCTCTGTCGGGCCTGTGATGCCGAAAACTTTCTGCTGGGGGCTGTGATCCCTGCAGACGTTACTGCTGCTGGCTGCGTCGGCATCGGTCCAGCCGGCGACTCGGTTGTTGGCACCACCTCCTTGGGTGACTCGGGCAAGCCTCTGCGCAAGATCTCGCGGTTTTGGGCCGAGAACGACTGGCCAGCCGCCAACTGCGTCTCAGCAACCGGGCTGCTCATAGTGACGCCATCCATACGAGCCGCCAGCTCTGTGCGTGCAGCAGACAGCGGCGGCGCAGGAATGTCTGCAGATTTGCCGGTGCTGATGGGCCGCAGCAGGCTTTTGGGGCCGCCGGCCACCGGCGTGGGCGGCGGAGCGGCCGTGACACTGGGAGAAGCGGGTGAAGAGGGCGGACTGCCACTGGAAGAAGCATCGTCCTTCATCTCGGAATCACTGCTGCTCGCGTGATCCTGCATTCTGGGTGTATTGTTTGGCCAGTCTCACAAAAAATGACAGTGGGGGAACGGCAGAAACAAGGAAAGGGGTTGAAGGCTGAAAGCTCTGAAACTGGACGGCCAAAAGACTTTTCTTGTTCCTTGCAGCATTGAAGAGAGAAGAAAGTTCCCGTCTTGAAGCAAGAATGGGAAAAAAAAAGTGGAAGAAAAGAGCCAGAGATTTGAAAATGCAGGAGAATTTAGAACCAGAAGAATGAAAGGAAAAGAAAGCCCAGTTTTCTTTGAGTGAAAGAGGCAGTAAAACCAACAATCACCGCTACCCAATGCTTCAATGTGCCGCCTCCTCAAAAAAAAAGGGGAGGCGAGAATGTGCAGTGAAGCTTGGCGGAGACGGGACAGAGAGCGAGAGTGAGAGAATGGACTAAAGAAAAGGGGGAGGGGGGGAGGACGGGATGAAAGACGAAAAGCAACAAGCAGCCCAAGAGCCAGGGAATGAACGAACGATAAACGAATGAGACGAATGAGACGAATGAACGACTAAACAACAAAACGAGAAAGGACATAAAAAAAGGCAAAGGAGTGAGCCTTCTCTAACTGCACCGCAACAAAGCGCACAGTGGTGAGAGAACCGAAAAAAGGACAGAGGATAAAGAAAAAAAAGGAGGTAGAAGCAGCGAGAAAGGAGAACATAAAGAAAGGCAGCCGAATCGGGGGAGAAGAGAGCAAAGAAAGGAATAAAAGAGAGTGCTAGCTTCATCAGGCCAGTAATCATCCTTGATTTAAAACCCTCTTTTTTTTCTGATCAGCCTTCAAACTATTGAAGGCTTTTTGCATACGGGATTGACACGGTGGAGAACAAAGACGGCCGGCGGTTCAAGTCCTTTGCAGTCCGGCTGGCCAAAACCAACGGATGACGACACAAAGAAAAAAGAACGAGAGAAGAAGCCCCGTGGGCACTGTTGGCCCATCAAAAGGCCCCCATCAGCGAAACCTTGCATGAAAGAAAGAGCACACACACACACAGATTGAGGAAGAAGAAGCGAGGGTGTGCGTCTGCGTGTGCGCGTGCGTGCGTGAGTGGGTGAGAGAGTGTGTGTGTGGTGTGTGCGAGACAGAGAGATAGAGAGAGTGTGTGTGTGATGGTGTGAAGACAATGTGACAGAAATATGAGGCTGGGAGGACCAAGGCAGAATGCAGAGGAAAAGGAGGAAGCAAGGGGGAAAAGAAACAGCTCTTGCCCAGTAACTTGCTTTTTTACCACTTTACGACGAATCGCTCTTTCCTTTTGTCTCCCCCCCCTCCCCCCTGTTCTTTTCTCAGCGTGCTTTCCTTGTCTGGCAGTCAATAGTGATGTGCGCGCACAGTCGCTAGACCGTCACAGACAAAATAGTTCTAACGACGGCTTCAACTACCGCGAGTCTACGGCAGCTAATGATTTGTTTGGGAATATTTTTAAAATTTCTTTGACGCTTGGTCTGCTCATAGTCGCACAACGAACGAGCCATGAATAAGAAAAGTGGGAAAGCTCTTTGACACGATACTACTCGTTCGGAGAGATTTCCGGCCCAAACAGCCAAGGGCGAAGACAAAGATGCAGATGAAAGAAGGGAAAAAAGGCTCTAATACACTGTATGGAGTATGTGGATAGAATATTATAAGACGTGCGAAGCTTGGGGTTTGGCGCACGTGATAGCGTGGGCCTCGAAGAATACGAAGTATGACATAGCTGTGGGGCAGCTGCCGCTTTCGTGGGAAGGAATGGTGTTCTTTTGGTTTTCCATGGTTTCTTTGACGCTCTGCTTAGCCCCTTGCCTTAATCTCCTTTTTCTTTCTTCTTCCCAAGGCTAGCTCTGCTTCAACCTCGCTCATTTCTTCTTTACTTTGTTTCCAACACGCCAGGGGGACCCACGTCGTGCGAACGCGACTGACGATGGGGCAGCACTTAATTTACTACCAGCATACTGTTTTTTTTTGTTTTTTTTTTTGTTCATTAATCTAATTTTCAGTGTTTACCCCCCGCCGTTCTTTGTTTGAAAAGCCAGGGAAAAGAAGACAAGACGACAAAAAACACGGATAGCCAAAAGGGGGGGGGGAGGCGAGCAGCCAACGCAAATTTTTGTGAACGAAGGAAGCAAGAAGAGAAGAGAGAGGCAGAAGAGAGGCAGAGAGACAAAAGGGGGGACGAAAGAGACGAAAGAGACGAAAGAGGCACAAGAGGTAGAGAGACAAAAAGGGGGGACGAAAGAGACGAAAGACAAAACACCAGATCAACCCGCTCGGCAGAAACTCACATTCACAAACGATGAGCGATGCAGCAACAGCTAGCGCTGCAGCTGCAGCCGCCGGCTCGGCCGCCGCCCACTACAAGAAGCTCAAAGAAGACTTCGTATCGAACTTGACTGGCGGATCGGCAGGTGAGGTCTTGCTGGTCACCGCCATTGCTCCAGTTAGTTTTTGCTCCGGTCCTTGGTGATGTGGCGCGCTTGCGTGTTGTGTTGTCTTTGTGCATGAAGCTGCCCCTTCTTTCGCGCGGTTGTGTTGTCTTTGTGATGAAGCTGGCCCTTCTTTCGCGTGTTGTGTTGTCTTTGTGCCTGAAGCTGGCCCCCCTTTCTGCTTGCTGCGGCTCTCCGGCGATTTGGCGAGAAAACGGGAAGCAAAGCTGACTCACCAACAGATTAGCGTGCTGGCCTGGTCGGTTCTGCAGCGCCGCCACGCCTTCTTCCAGCCGTACTCGCTCCTTGCCTTTGTCGTCGACTTCCTGCTCAATGTCGCCGCCATCCTGCTGGCCATTACGCTGTACGCCGGCCAGCCCGTCCTGCTCAGCGGTCTCCTGATTGCCCAGACCGTCTTTGTGCTTGCGTTGCCACGCAGCAGCCATGCCGACCGCGCCGCCGCAGAGGCTGCTGCTAGCCGCCGCGTGTCGCGCAAGCTTCAGGCGGCGGCGGCGGCGGCGGCGTCGCCAGCGCCGGGTTTTGGTTCTGGTGCAAGTGCCTCTGCCGCCGCCGCCACCGCCGCGAGCGTTCCTCCGGTGCTGCCGAAAAAGGCCTTTTTGACCACATATCGCGGCAGCATGATGGTCATCACCTGTCTGGCAATTCTGGCTGTCGATTTCCGCGTCTTCCCCCGCCGCTTTGCCAAAGTCGAAACTTGGGGCACGTCGCTGATGGACATGGGCGTGGGCTCCTTTGTCTTCTCGGCCGGTGTCGTGGCGGCGCGCCCGGTGCTGCTGGAAATGCACGGCCGCCGCAGTGGGCACAACAGGCTGTCGAGCCGCGTTCTTGCGTCGCTCCGCCACGCCCTGCCGCTGCTCGGCTTGGGCATTGTGCGTCTTGTGAGCGTCAAGGGCCTTGACTATGCCGAGCACGTGACCGAGTACGGCGTGCACTGGAACTTCTTCTTCACGCTGGGCCTGCTGCCGCCGTTTGTGGCAGCCGCCCAGGCGGCCCTGCGCATTGTGCCGTCGTATGCGGCCCTGGCCCTGCTTCTGGCGGGATCGTACCAGGTGGCGCTGGAATGCACGCATCTGAAGGCATATGTGCTGACAGCCCCACGCAGCGACCTGCTGTCGATGAACCGCGAGGGCATTTTCAGCTTTATCGGCTACCTGGCCATCTTTCTGGCCGGCCAAGACACGGGCATGTACGTGTTGCCTCGCAGCGCCAGCAGCGGCGGCAGCGGCGGCAGCAGCAGCGGCAGCAGCGCCAAAGCGAAACAGAATGCCGGACAGCAGCAGCCGATGGCGGCGTGGGAGCGCGGGCGGCGTTGGGTGGCGGAAAACCGGCTGCTGGTCTCGACTGCCGTCTGGTCGGCGCTCTACCAGCTGTCTGTCGGCTATCCGTACGGCCTGGGCCTGGTGGTGTCGCGGCGCCTGGCGAACCTGCCGTACGTGCTGTGGGTGCTGTCCTTTAACACGCTGCAGCTTTCCCTCTTTGCTTGGATAGACCGGGTGGTGTTCCACGGCAAGAAGGGCCAGCAGTGGGCAGCAGCAGCAGCAGCAACTGGCGCAGCCGTTGCCGATACGACTACAGCGCCGTCGACAGCCGCGGCTGCGGCCGAGACAGCGGCGTACGAAGAGTCTACTAGCCGTGTGCTGCGCGCCTACAACCGCAACGGGCTGGTCGTTTTCCTGGCGGCCAACGTGCTGACGGGCCTGGTCAATTTGACCGTGCCAACCCTGGACGTGGCGCCGGCCGTTGCTATTGGCATCCTGCTGGCGTATGCCGGAGTGCTGACAGCGGTGGCTGTCTTGCTGGACGTCTACGACATTACGATCAAACTATGAGAGCTGTGACTGTGAGATGGGGTGATGTACAAAAATAATGAAACTGTGCTGTTGGATATGTCAGCTTATTCAAGCATAAAAAACACGTCGTAATAGTAAGAAAAAAGAATGCCGCCCGATTGCACTGTTGGGATGGCATTTGGCGAGAAAGTGGGTAAAGCGATTGGATCAGCTGGGCAGAACGCACTCGTACCCGTTACGGGCATGATGAAATGGAAATGTGTCAAAGCCAGCAATGTACGGAGTACGCAGCACAGAGTAGTACGACGTACTCGTAGTCTCTGCTCCATTTCGAATGCACGGAGCAGTCGGACTAAACACCTAAATACGGCGTCACATGGCTGACACGTATATCTCACACACCGCTACTTGTTGCTCTCTCGTCAAGACCGGACATTCCGTTGAAAAAACGATAGGTTGCAGGTCACCTGATGCGCTGTCAGCCTCTGACAGGGCAAAGCAGCCACAGCCAGCACAGCGATGTGTGGCCATCGTGGGCCGTCGTGGCAGTGGCAGTATTTGTATTTCAGCACACGCAGTCTACGAGAAACATGGTATTTCGATGTACGGAGTATTACTCGCAATACTCCGTACGGGTACAGCAGTCGTGGAGCCATGCTGGGCGTTGGGGCCAAGTCACCATGCCAAATGACACATGATTTTTTTGGTTTGACTGTTTTTAACTTTCCTCCTCTGCAAGCCTTCCAAAGCGAGATGAGCCCCCTATTTTTCTGGTTTCGTTTTACCTCGGTGCTTTGAGCTGGAGAAGAACTTGTGCAGAGCTTGGTACTGTGGAGAGCCAAGGAGGAGAAGGCTATAACGCGGAGAAATGGGATATGAGTAGAGGATGCACGAATGTTTTCTTTTCTTTTCTTTTTTTTTTTTTTTTTTTTTTTTCGTGGAACAACGGGCAGTGTTATCACGACGGCGTTATACGTCGTAAAAAGCGCGGTATAAGTCGCAGGACACGTAATGCATTTGCCGCTCCAATGGAGACAGCCTCCAACACACGTCATGCAAGGCGCCCTCCCAGCCAGTTCTCAGTGGTTCTGGGACGTGTCGGTCATTCCCACCAGCAAAGCCAAGCATGGCTCGCCATGCATGAGCACTCATCCGACGCGTCGTCAATGGTACTCGTACGGACACCATACCCCGTAGCTGGACGAAGTATGGAGTACTCGTACGATTGTTCACATATTGATTTTGGCTCTTGAATGCGGCTGGCTGGTGTTTGACTGGAAGCATAAACTTTTTTAAATTGCTCGTTTGTTTGATGCCGACAGCATCTTTTCTTTTGGACGGTTTTACCACTCCTTTTCTCTTCGCGTGTTTATGTCGGCTTTTTGCGCCCTGTTTTGCCTAGCAAGATGGCGACGGAAGACGCGCAGACGTTTGCATCGAGATTGCGCCTCTGCTATGAGTGAGCTGTGTCTTTTGCGCTGAGTTGTTCTTCTGTCCTTGTTTGTCAACGCTATGCATGACAGCGTGTTCCGTTTTCACATGCACCATTGTATTCATACGTACAAGTACGACGTACGACTGTAAGAAAAATACGGGGGTGATACATTGTCAACGGAGCAGTTCGTGCATGCTCGGCTCTTTTTTTTTTTTTTTTTTTTTTTTTTTTTTTGTTTTTCTCGCTTTCCTTTGTGTTTGCCGGTCGGACCAACTGCTTGTCGCAAAAATGCAGAAGGGGAACGCGATGGAGCGATGGAGCGATGAAACGACACGTCGGCAAAGTAACACCACTTGCTCGTTCTTTTTTGGCTGGCCATCAACTGAGCAGACGCGCCTGTCAGGGGCTTACGTCTCTTTGACAGTCCTGTATCTCGTAAGCATACTCCGTACAGGCGGAGCTTTTATGGAAGGAAAATACTACGAAAGACATGCAAGCTACGGAGTATTACTCGTATCCATATTCCGTCTAAGCGTCGCATGAGGAGTCTTTGTCTACGAGGAGTAATTCCATACAACACGTCGCAGGCGCAAATAACGAGTAGCTGTGCGATATCTGTAAGGAGGGTTTTTCGTTTTGGCCTCCTGCATCTCTGGACGAATCATGCGTCAGCGTCAGGGAAACAGATTCTTTGTTTTTGTCGTCCTTTTTTTTGGCGACTTAGTCCCTTTTCGGCTTATCCATAAACAAAGGCGCGTTGTCGCTGCTGACAAGTAGGAGTATGATGTTCTCGTTCTCCCAAGCTTCCAACAACCTCACATCCATGGACGAAAAGTATGACACATGTTCGACTCTCTCTTCGGAGCACGAGTATTAAAATGCTTGAGGGCTTCATTTCGTTGTGCAGACGCCAGAGCGCCACAGAAGGTTTGGCCAGAGTGTGGGCCAGTTGTGAAGACTGAGTGAGACAGTGCTACGAGGCAGTCTCCATAACGGAGTGTTGTCCGCTCCAGTGAGGACGCCGTTTACAAAACGGAGCATTACAGTATTAATACCGTACGAGTACGAGTAGTGAGAGCAGAACAAAAATGTGGCTTGGCTTTTCAAACAGCGTGAGTTTCGATCGGCTTTATTGTCAGCTTGCTTTCTAGAACAGCCTGTTTACAGAGTATTCCATATTATTATTCTAGAGCACTCGTATTACGGAGTTCGGTTTAAAGAGTAATACGACGTAGCATGCTGTTTTTTTCGTACTCGTAATGGACAAACGGACATTCGAGGAGCTCGAGTCCCCACCCCAAGTTTGAAGCATTACGGAGAGCAATCCAGGCCTGAGCATTGCTAATACGCAGTACGAGTACGCTGCGTCGATTGATGGCAGAGTACGGAGTAATACGACTATGGATACTCGTACTCTGTACTCCGTACTCATACAGCAATACCCACCAAAAGCTTAAGCCACACCTATCTTGTTTCAGCATCAAGGTTGGGATCCCTGCCGAAGGAAAGAAGAACCCCGTCATACGGCGTATGAATTATATGGATACTCGTACGAGTACGACGTACTTGTCCTCTGTACGAGTACTCCGTATTACACATAGTACGTGTGTTTGGCGAGTAATAATACTCCGTACGATACGAACAAACAGCGCTCACAGCCACTTCCCCCTGCTAATACTCCTACCCCCTGCCAGAACGAGTGGACCTGAGCTGCCCCACGAGCGAAATTAAATTCAAATTGCACGAGCAAAAAAAAGTACGGAGTACAAGCCCGTAATACCGCATTTTGCACGCCAAAATGATCCAGGGACGCTGTTTCCAGTTTGGTGAAATTGCTTCTGGATGCGGTCTGGTTCCTTCTCTTTCATGGAAGCACTTTGATTCTCGCCGCACAAAGCAGGTACGAGGCACACCGTTTTCCGCACTCGTCGGTCATCGCTGGCGTTTTCTACGAGTATAGTCTCCCACCCTACGAGTGCTCAGACTTTGGACCGTCATCACGGCCACGCCTCTACGGAGTGCTCCGTACGAGCATTCTGCTCTCCCGAAATCCTCACATCACATCTTCTAATACTCCGTAGACGTTAGACGTGGGTGGGTTGTAGCGTGGGTGTGGGTATTGTCGTCGGCCCAGTCCGCCAAACATTGTCTCCTTTCGCTTGCTGCTGTGCTGTAAGGATATTACGGAAAGGAAGAACCCAAGCTGTCTAATTACTCGTACTTGTACGAGTATTCTCCGTACTCTACGAGTATCCATATAATTTACAGAGCGCTTTCCTGGCTGTTTTATGCTAACTTGCACGGCCAACCCGACTGGGCAGCACCCGTACTCCGTAATACACCACCTAAAACTCTCGCCCAATCTTTCCAGCCTCGCATAAACAACAATGTTGTTATAGTGCGTTTTGGCGTCGTCGCGTCTCTCTCTCTCTCTCTCTCGCTCTGCCTCTCACACTCGGTCTCGCCCACTCTCTGTCTCGTGCTCCATAATCTACGAGTATTATCTCACTCGGGCGTGTTTGGGTCGCTTCTCTTTCTTTCACTGCGAGTGCCACAGCCAATGTTCCATCTCGCCTCCCATATCCAAACATACGCTATCTGTTCTGCGATCCTCAGAGCCCTTGTCCCTTTTTTTTCTTTTTTTTCTTCTTTTCTTTTTTCTTTTCCTTTTCCCTTTGTCTCTCCCTTTCCTCCTTTTCTGCCACCGCCTCACTCTCCTTTCTCCTTTTTCCCTCCCGCTGTCCGTCTCCTCGTCCTCTGTCTCTCTCAACTCCTCTCTTCTCCAATCCCATATCCCTGTGCTCCGCTCTGCCGCCCAACGCCGCATCGATCCGCAAACACGAACCAAGCAATCTGGCAGGGGGCCAAGCCAGCATTGAGCAGCCAAAAAAAAAATCCATTCGCCAAAAAGGCCAATTGTCAAACCAGCTTTAGGCAAATCTATTCGAGATCGATACCGGTGCAAAAACACGAAAAAGGGGATTTTCTCTCTCTCTCTCTCTCTCGCTTCAAAGTTCAAAAAGCTGATCGTCGTCCTGTTCGTGCGCGCGTGTTTTCTCGACTTTCGACCCTTATTACCCCCTAAAATCGCATTTGCTGTGGTTTTACGCGCACCATACAAAAAAGACCCATTGTTCAAAAGTCAAACAGGGCCCCCCCCCTTCCCTCCGCCCCCCAAAAGAATAACGAACTCCCGAAAGGAATTAAAGGGGGAAGAAAAAAAATAAACCAAACTCTCTTTAAACCTCTTCTCGACTTGTCAAATCCTTCTCGAAATGCAACGATGATACCGGCTTGACGTGTTGAATTTACAGCCACGCCATCCTTTTGTCATTGCGTGGCCATCGTCGTCCAAATCGGACCTTGTTCCCTTCGACTCCGACTGTTCCTTGAAACGAAAAGAAGCGAAAAAAAAGAAAAAGGAAGCGCATCGATTTTAGGTCGAGGCCATCTCGTCATTTCCGCCCCAAGTGCCAGCGTTTTGTCGCTATCCGCGGCCGTTTTTTTTATTTTAAAAAAAATTCCCCGTTTAGTTTTTGCCTCCTCGAATCGGGAAGTGCCTTCGAGTCCTACTTTTGACGTTATCGCCACAGCTACCGCTGGCGCCACCAACTGCCATCTACCGACCTTCGAACCCGCCCGCTAAATCCGCCTTTTGCTGTTGCGCTGCCTCTTGGTGTCCCGTCGTAACTTACTTGCCGCTTCTCCCACCCCCCCTCCTCTCGCCTGTCTTTTTCTCATTTGTTTAACACGCTCGGCTGCGTGGGGAAGATGTCGTCTGCAGCCCTACAAACTGCTGCAGGACTGCCAACATCTGCCCGACACTACACACAATCTCACTCATCGCCCAGTCTCGAAGGCTATCATGACACGCAACAGCAGCCGCAGCAGCATCAGCAGCAGCAGCAGCACCTGCATCATCTCCAGCACCAACAGGCCTCGACCGCCGCCTCATCAACCTCGTCTTTCCGGCCGTCGAGAAAAAACAGCGCGGGTGGCCGAAACACCAACGCCACCACCACCACCAACAACAACAACAGCGGAACCAACATATACAGTCCTAACGGCAGCGGTGTCTTTTCCGATAACTCTGCCCAGATGTCGCAAACAAGCTCACCCCTCGGCGCCCGTGCTGCCTATCCTTCCCCCATAACCACTTCAGCTGCAGCCGCGGTACCAATTTCCGCCGCCGCCGCCGACATGGTCGAATACTACCAACCCAGCCCGACCGCTTCCTCTTCCGAACGTCGCCGCCATGCCCACGGCCCCCCTGTTGCGCCACCGCGCACATCGTCCAACCGCCATGACATGCAGGGCACCGCGCCGCCGGGTTCCAGCAGTTCGCATCGATCGGCCGCCACCGTCGCTGCCACCGCCACTTCTGGCGCCGAGCCCAGCCGGCGGCATCGCGAATCCCGTGGAACACCTAGTGGCAGTGGTGGTGGGTCTGGATCGCGTGAGGATTCGTCTCGCCGGAGACAGCAACGCCAGGAACAGCAACAGCAGCAGCAGCAACAACAACAGCAGCAGCAGCAGCAGCAGCACCGCCACCAACATCATTACCAGCAGAGGGAACCAGAGCACTCGACGTCTCAGGAGTATGCGCAGCGAGGTGCCGCGGCATCTTCATCTTCCGCTCTGGCGAGTGGGGCAGCTGGCCACCTGCAGGCGGCGGCGCCTAGTGCTTCCCACGCGGCGGTTCGGGAAGCCAGCGAGATCCTGTCGACCATGTTCGTGTCGCCGGACGAAGTCGACGTCGACCGCGAGAGAGCCCGCTTGGCCATGGTGCACCTGGGAACAGGGGCAGCGGATGAGGACGATGAGGCGGCACCGCCTCCGGTCGTGCCCAAGAGCAGTGCCCACGAACCCACGGACGACCGGAGCCGAAGCGGCGGCCGCAGCCGGCACGACCATTCCAGGCGGGAGAAGCAGATGAAGTTTGGCGAGTACATTTTGGGCAGCACCATTGGCGAGGGCGAGTTTGGCAAGGTGAAGCTGGGCTGGAAGCAGGAGGGAGGTGTCCAGGTGGCCATCAAATTCATCAAGAAAGACGCCCTGGGCAGCAACCCGTCGCGCATGGACAAGATCATGCGCGAGGTCAACATTCTGAAAAAGCTCAGCCACCCCAACATTGTGCGGCTGCACAAGATGGAAGAGTCCGAGCACCACTATGGCATTGTGCTCGAGTACGCGTCGGGCGGCGAGCTGTTTGACTATATCCTGAACAATCGCTACCTCAAGGACCCGGCCGCCCGCCGCCTGTTTGCCCAGCTGGTCTCGGGCGTCGGCTATCTCCACAAGAAGGGCATCGTGCACCGCGATCTGAAGCTGGAGAATCTGCTGCTGGACCAGCACCGCAACATCATCATCACCGACTTTGGCTTCGCCAACACCTTTGACCCCACCGATGAGCTCACCGAGGAGGAGGAGGCCAATCTCGGCGACCGGGAATGGGTCAAGCGCATGGGCTTCGACCTCGAGAAGCCCAACGGCATGCACAGGGCCGACCTGATGCAGACAAGCTGTGGCAGCCCCTGCTATGCCGCCCCCGAGCTTGTCGTCAGCGATTCTGTCTATACGGGCCGCAAGGTCGATGTCTGGAGCTGTGGTGTTATTTTGGTAGGTCGACACACCTGTAGGCTAGCTATTATCGGCCCCATTTGTTTTACCCCTTAGCCCCTTACCCTGCCCTCCTTGTCCTGCCTTCCTTCCTTACCCTGCCTTCATTGTCCTTCTGTTTGCTAATGAAGCATTGCGTTTTCTTCCAGTATGCCATGCTTGCGGGCTATCTACCATTCGATGACGACCCAAGGAACCCAGAAGGCGACAACATCAACCTACTCTACAAATACATTGTGAACACTCCTCTGACATTTCCCGAATATGTCACTCCTCACGCGCGCGATCTCCTGCGGAGGATACTGGTGCCGAATCCCCGACAACGTGCCGATCTGTTCGAGGTTGCTCGCCATAGCTGGCTCAGCGAGTATGCCCACGTTGTTGAGTTCATCACAAGCAATACTACCAGCCCTAGCGACATCCAGAACATCCCCGCCTCGGCCGACGAGCTGGCCGATAGTCCGATGCTCGGCCGCAGTGCGTCTGTTCGCGAAACGACCAAGAAGACGGTGGTGTCCCCGACGCTGGGCGGCCTCACCACGAAGCAGGGCACCATTGACCTGGAAGCCGAGGCCGCCATACTCAAGCAGCAGAAAGACAACAAGCGCAGAACGGTGCAGGTCGAGTACGTTGCGCCCAACAAGGAGACCCAACGTGGCGGCGGCGGTGGCGAGTACAAGGTCGTCTCTGGGACCCAGGCCAGCCAGGCCGCCGGCGCCCAGACCACATCACAAGCGCCTCAGACAGCCGGCAAGACACGTGTCCGCCCAGTCAGCCATGGCCCGACGGCTGTCTTAGCCAGCAATACCGCTCCGGCATCACCAACGGACAAGCCGCTGCCGCGCGACCCGCCAGTATCCAAAGACGTCCACAAGGTGCAAAGAGACGGACGGCGGCCACCCAGCTCGCATCGCACGACGGGCGCCGCGGCCGCCGTTGCTTCCGCGGCGGCTCCATCTAGCCGGTCTAACCGGTCTGGTGGCCGTACTGCTGGTTCGGAGGCCGCTTTCATGAACCCGAGCTCAGGAAGCCGCCCGATGACAGGTGGCTCTATTGCATCGACGGGCTCGCGGACCGTGCCGAACCAAGCCGCATTTGGTCAGCCGGTGCCCCCGGCCCTGGCGGGCACGAATGCCCATGGGAGAATCCAACAACCCAAGACGGGCGGCGTGCACAATTACAACATCTCGAGCCCCATACCGCAGGACACGTCGTCGTCCTTTGGGCAGCCCAGCATTATCACCCCGGCCAAGTTTGCGGCGCAGGGCTCTGGCGGTTCCCGAGGAAACGACGAAAATGCCGGCAGCGGCAGTGGCCACGCGGCCGAAGCCAAGGGCCACCGGCGATCGAACACGCTCGGTAATCTTCTCGGCCGGAGCGGCAGTCTTTTCGGCGGCAAGGGCCGCAAGCGGTCGGAGCAGCGACAGTCGGTCACAGTGGAAAAGCCGCCGGCATCCTCCTCGAAGAAGTATCCGCCTGTGAGCATGGCCAACGCGGCTGTGGCTGCCATTGCGCGCCCGAGCGGAGACGAGCCACGGGCATCGATGGATTCTGGCGCCCGGCAGTCGAGACGGTCCTTCTCCTTGGGCCTGGGCAAGAAACGGTCGGGCAGCATTGGGTCGCAGACGTCGCAGGACAAGCAGCACTCCCGCCGCTTCTCTCTGCTGCCGGGGTCCTTTTCCCTTAAGGCCATTGGTATCTCCAGGGAGCCGGCGCCCGACTCGCAGCTGGACCTGCCAATCCAAGACCCCCCAGCCGGAGCTTTATACAACAGTGCGGCCGTGTCTCCTGGGGGGGCCACTGGGGCCACTACAGGAGCTGCGGTGGCGGAGCAGGAGAACAGCAACGTGGTCGGCTTGGACAGCTACGAAAACATGTACATGCATCTGTCGGATCCTCAGCAGGCGGCAATGGCAGTAAACAACGAGAGTCCTGTGCTGCCACAGAGTTCAACACCGCCAGGGCTGCCCATGCGGCAAACCCTGCAGCAGCCACAGAAGACACAACAACCCCGACAAGAACCGCAGCTGCAACAACAACAGCAGCAGCAGCAGCAGCAGCAGCAACAGCAACAGCAATACAGGCAACAGCCACGCCATGTGCGGTATGCCTCCACCGGAGATTACGAGCGCCAACGACCGGCGGCCAGCAACTTGCCAGGCAGTGCAGGCAACATCAGTGCTCTGAACGAGGTCACCGACAACATTCAGCGCAACCCGCCGCAATCGGCGCCGTACCAGGGCGACTACGACGGGATGCAGGGCGGTGGCGGCGGCGGTGGCGGCGGCGGCGGCGGAGGAGGGCACCGGCGGGTGGGCAGCCGCAGCGGGCGCGGTGTTCTGCAGAAAAACAAGCGAATGGTGGACGCCTACGACTCAGACGAGCTGGGCAAGCACCACGATCGCAGTGGCAGCAGCGGAGCTGCCCGGCGAGTCATGAACATCTTCCGCTGGAGCTCGGCCGCCCGAAGCGGCAAAGATTGAAGATTGATGGGGGCCCGTTGAGGGGGCTGGCGGCCGAGTCCGGTTGCTGAGGCCTGATTCAGCTTCGGCCTTCCACATCCTGGACGACACCGGGCCTCCGGGCCGGACTATCGGATTTGGATTTTTCATATTTTGATCTCTTGTTAGAGACAGTACAGGACTGCGACAGCTAGGCAGCTAAATATGGCGACATTTGGAAGAGCATCGTGGTTTTGGCAATCTGTTGATATGGTCGTTTTCTGGAGGAGTTTTAAATGCCCTTTTTTTTTTCTCCCTTTTTCTTTCTGTCTCCTTCTTCTCCCTTGATCTCCTGTTTCTCCCTCCCCTCTGTCTTTCCATCCCCAGGTCTTTCGGGTGGCCGCTTATGTTTATGTTTAGTCTTTTTTGAAGTTTTCCCTCCCCTTTTTCCCTCCTCTTCCGCCCTTCCCCGAATCTGGTCTTGTCGTTCATAATCACACGGTGTTGTGCCGCAGCCATTATTTATCACAGCCATTCCACCGTTGGGCGTATTTTTTTGGCCACTCTACACTTTATGCTCAAATCCCTCAATGTTTTAATCCCCCTGCGAATTTGCAACCCTCCCCACGATTACCCCCACCAATTTAAAGCTGTCTTTCTGTTTATAATATACCTCTACTGTGGCCATTGTTTTTTTGTGCTAGAGCAGCCTTTGCCATCACTGCAGTTGAGGACATATAAATTTCGCCTCTTAGACAAAGACCTTTTTGGTCGTGGCATGTATTGCTCTCTTTGTGTTTAATTGGTATGCGCACTTGTCATATGTTTTGTGTGTTTTTGGGGGGGGGGGGGTCTGGATTTCGGATTTGGGGTGGTGTCAAGTCTTTTTTTTGTATTTTTCAGTCCGCAGAAGGAGGGAAAGTTAGGCCGGTGAACTTTGAGCATGTTTGAAGAGAATGCGAGATTTACACATGTCCATGGTCTTTTCATCTGTGTACATTGCGTAGGAAAGGGATTGCAATGGCAAATCCAGGTTGGCGTCTCGACAAGCGCAGTTGGCTTTTGATATCTATTCAGTTCTCACGACACGCCAGCCGTATTTGCTTGCATGGTACGGAGCAGGGGTAGAAAGCAATGCACTACGAAAGAATAAAGAGTCTTCTTGGGAGTTTTTTCTTGATTACACTACGGGAAGGAAGGTAGCGATGGATTGGAGAGCCCGTCTTGGAAATTGTGTCTTGAATGGGCAGTCCGGCTGATTAAAGCATGACAGCCGTCTTCTGGCGCTTCTCGGAAAAAAAATAACGGCACACAGAAGGACTGCGGGGATCTTTTTGTGGTCATGCGACGGGCTGATGAACGAGTGCATCGTAATATTTTCCGTGGGGAAAAGAACATCGCTTCCGGGGGTGTTGCGAGAAGGAAGATCAGAATGAAGATCATGGATCGTTTTAAGTGCACCATCCTCGACTAAAAATGCTTTATACTTCCGTCTTACTTCCGGTTCGACCTGCTTTTGCTTTACGCAAAAGGCAAACTGGCTTATCATCCCTTTTCTGTCTCTTTTTGTCTTTTTGTTCTTTTGACCTGCCAAGCTTGGATGGTCAGATTTTTTTTTTACGAGTCCTGTCCCGTTTGTTCCAAATCACAGCGCAGCACGTTATCGCCTTGGCAGCTGCATATCAGACCGGAGCAAGCGGAAGCCGAAGTCACTAGGTCGTATTTTGCTGTGCACTCGTGCAGACAGGCATGCGATGTTCTTTTGGTCTGTAGAGAAGCGGGCTTTGTTCGTCCACGTCGCAACGCCGTCGCACGTCGTACTGGAGGTCTTTTTTTCTTCTGTATTTGGGCCTCTCCAATGCATTGAAACGATCCGGCTTTTTGCTCGCCGGAGGGACGAACGATCACACAACAAAAGAACAAGGAATACGTCGTACTCGTAGTAATTCCACTTGCAGCCGGTGTCGGCGATCATTGGGACGCAGCCAAGGCCTTTAATGAGTCGCCATGATCGCTGGGCTGCAGCGGTTGAGCTTGTAATACATGCAGTCATTCGACTTTGTATTTGTGCAAGATAGTGCGGATGCGAATGGACACAACCGCACGACACAGAGGTATGGATAATACGGAACACTGAATACGACTGCTTTTCGACACAAAGCCTCGCTCGGGCCCTGTGTGCGGAGCTTGGTACTGGGCCCGTTGTGCCGTCCAAAGGGCCCAAATGCGGAGTGTTCGGGTCCCCTATTAGGCTCTGTGTTCGCGGGCCTTAGTGGGGCCGTGCAGTGGACTTTTTACCGTTTTCTCCCTTTCCCCTCCCCTGACTGAACGACGTCGCACAAAGTACGAGTCCATACGAGTGAGTATCGATACTCCGTACACACCGTACGTCGTAGCTCGGTTTTTTTGCAGCTCTTGGCGAGTCCAGCGGCCAATGGCAAACGTTGTAGGCAGAAGGTGGCCGTTGGGCCGTCTCCACATTCCCTTTCGCGCCTTCCCTGCTTCACCGGACTAGCGCCATACCGTAAATGTGTGTGTGTGTGCGACGTTCCCAACAAGCAACATCGTACGAAATACGTCAGGAAAGAGCACACTAGCATCAGTCACGTTGCCGCCTGCCCTGTCTTACGTCTCCTCTTTTTTTTGCCTCCTCTTGTCTGGCTTTATCTCTTGCCTTTTTTTGTTTTTCTATTATCTTCCTCCCCCCCCAATTCTATTTTTCTCTTTTTCTTCTTTTTTTTGTTTTCTTTCTGACTCTTTTCTTTCTCCATCTTCTCACATTCCCCTTCCCCCCATCCCCCACCTCTCCACCAAATTCATCACTTACAAAGGTTTTTTTTTTTGGCTTCTGCTTTCTGCACGCCCCTTGCTCTCCCAATTTCGATGAAGAAACCTTTTTTGGATCAGCCAAACATCGATCCCTTGTCACCAACTCAAGCGGATGGAGGCCACCGTAGCTCGTCGCGACGACCGGACGCCAACCAGCAGCCTGTTGCCCTAAGTGAAGCATCTCTTGGTCCCAACGGAAACGAGCAGCAGCACCAGCAGCAGCAGCATCAGCAATTGGAGGTGAAAAATACCAGAAAACAGAAGCGGATTCACGATTATTTCGGGACGTATAGAAACAGTAATACGACGTACAGCAGTGGCAGTGGCAGCGGTATTGGCAGTGGCAGCGGCATTAGCAGCAGCGGCCATCCCGACACTAACACCGGCATCCATCAGGATGCTTCACCGGGTCAGCTTTCCCAGCCACCGGCTGCCGTCGCCTTCGCCCACGGTGGCGAAGGTGGCGACGGCTTTCCTAGCACGGCTGGAGCCCGTGCCGATAATAGCGGCGGCGGCAGCGGCGGCGACAACGGCACCCTTGCACCCGCGTCGTCGCCGCCGTCATTTGCTGCATCTATACAGGCTTCACGGAAGGGGCCTGTCCTAGAGGGACAGGTGTTTGCACAGTCCTCGTCACCATCGCCGGTGGATGGGGCTGCCACCATGCATTCATTTCCTTATTCCAACAGCCCGACCAATGTTAGCAGCCGCAGCAACAGCAACAGCAACAGCAACAGCAACAGTATCAGCAACAGCAACAGCCATGGCAGCAGCCGCAGCCGGCCCGCTCTCACCAATGCCCGCCGCGAGGATACCGTCCACGCCAACAGAGCTGCAGCCGAGAACGACAGCGACCACAACAACGTCAGCAGTGGTGACGGCGGTAGCAACGATAACAGCAACGACAGCAACAACACCAACGAGAAAGATGGTCTGCCTCGGAATAAAGTCGTCGCTCTCGTCCACAGATTCTTTGTTGTCACGAAGCAGATCTTGTTTCACACATGGCTCAATGTCTTTCTCATCTTTGTGCCTGTCGGCATTGCCGTCGCCTGTATTCCGTCCGCTCCGCCCGCCGTTGTCTTTTCCATGAATGCCATTGCCATTGTGCCGCTGGCCGCCCTCCTGGGCTATGCCACCGAGTCCGTGGCCCACCGCATGGGCGACTCCATTGGCGCTCTGCTCAACATTACCTTTGGCAACGCCGTAGAATTGATTATTTTGTAAGCTGCGCACCGTCTTTGCATGCTAGCATTCTTCACGAGGCTTGCCTGCTTTTTAAGTCTCTCTTTCGTTTTTGCCTCCGCTTTTTGGGCCGTTGCTCTTTGCTTCCAGTGCCACTTGTCTTTCTTTCTGCCGTCAACAACGCTAACAACCACAGCATGTATGTCCATTCCTGTGAGATAATTCGAGATAAGATTGATCGGAAGGGGATGGTTGCGCCTCCATCCTCTCGGTTGAATCTATCGCGTCCGAATTTTATCACAGTTGTCCATTTGGCTCGCCTGTCGCCTTTCGCCCCTTTTCTCTTTGTGTTTTCTCCCTCGCTTTTTCGAGGCTTTGCTCTGCCTGGTGTCCTAAACCAACAGCCCGGCCGCCGGCCTTTCAGGAAAAGCTCTTGAGTATCTCACGATTGCTTGCCTATATTGTTCACGTGGTCACTAACCTTTTGTCCTATCTTTTTTTACGTTCCTCGTAAAAAGTATTGCTCTTGTAAAGGTATGTTGCTGTCATTTCTGTTGCCATGAAACATGTGTGGACTTTCTCTCTCCTAACCTTTATTTTCTTGCAGAATGAAATCCGTATTGTTCAAGCTTCGCTCTTGGGCTCTATTTTGGCCAATCTGCTTCTGATCCTTGGAATGGGCTTTCTCCTCGGTGGTTTGCGCTTCCGCGAGCAGGTAAGTTGCTGTTACCTTGACAATCGCGTCTTTCACAATCTCCTTTTTTGGCTTTCTTTCAAAATTTCTCCTTCAGAGCTAACAGAGCCTAGATTTATAACAGCACGGTTACGCAAATGAGCGCCTGCTTGCTCAGTTTGAGTGTCATCAGCCTGGTTCTTCCTGTATGAACCCATTTGTCCAAATTCGGCTTTTTTGTTCTTTTTGTGCCTTTTGTGCCTTTTGTGCCTTTTGTGCCTCCGACTAACGAAAGACGGTAGACGGCTTTCCATGCTTCCTTCAACGATACGAACAAGGCCGATTTGCGGTCTCTCAAGATCAGCCGGGGTACCAGCGTGGTAAGTAGATGATGGCGCAACGCAGACGGCAACGGAGGCGTTATTGATCTGACTGGCTTTGCTTTAGGTCTTGCTCCTGGTGTACGGCATTTACCTGCTTTTCCAGCTCAAGTCTCACGCCTACATGTACGAGTCGACACCACAGCACATTATCGACGAAGAGGCTACGCCTGGTCCGGCTGCTGCTTGGCTGGACTCGTCGAGCTCAGATGACAGCTCGTCGTCGTCGTCAGACTCGGACACGTCGGGGCATTCACGCGACACGATGAAGAAGCGGATGCGCCGTGTGATCCGTGGCGGACGCCGACGCAAGTCGAGCGTGGCGTCGGTCGACACGGTGGACGGGATATTTTCCGGCGCAACGCGGACGCCGTCGTTTGGGACAGGCACGGTGATCAACGACGACGATGCGGCGGCGGAGGAATTGTCTGCGCATCCGTCGTTGTTGCGCCGACTGGCTGCTCTAGATGGCAGCGAAGAAGCTGTCGTGGACGATGATGCTGCAGCAGCTGCTGCCGCTGCCGCTGCCGGCCAGCCGAAACACAGGAAGCACCACCGGAAAAGATCGCTCCGTAGCTACCGCAAGGGCAGGAGAAAGGCGAGCCGGGTCGGCTCGACTGACCACGACCTTGTGAGCGAGGACACCATTCTGGAAAACGTCGAGAGCATTGCCTCTGCCTCTGCCCCCGCCCCTGCCAACGCTGCCGCTGCTACGACCCCCACCACTGCCCCTCGCAACGTTGATGTGGCGACCGAACTCTCGACTGCGGCTGTTCGGAACGCAAGCAACGCGGCAGCTGCGGCGGGCGAGACGCGGCGTGTTGATTTTGCCATTGCTGGGGCGACGGCGCAGGAAGGCGGCGGCGCAGGTGTTGGCGACAACGCAGCGATGGGAGGAGTGACGGCGGCCGACCTTGCGTCGTCTCGTCGGGCGTTCAATCTACGAGCGATGTCGCTGCGGCCGGTGGCCAAGAGCCTGGCGCCGACGGTGTTTACGCAGCCGGTGGACACGAGGGCGCTGGCAGCGGTGACCAGTGGGCCGATCCCGCGGGTGCGCTACGGCATCCGGCGCACCAACTCGCTGCCGGACCGGCTGAGCAGCCAGTACCAGCTGCGGGCGCCGGGAGCGATGCTGCCGTCGCAGATCCCGGCACAGAGACTGGCGGCGCTGTCGGGGCTCGCGGCGGCGGCAGCGGCGGCGGCGGACGGGGGTGGCGGCGGCGGCGGCGGGAGCAAAAGCGAGGAGACGAACCCGACGCTGTCGCGCAAGGCGGCGGTGGTGATGCTTCTGATCACGACGGGCCTGGTGGCTGTGTGTGCCGAGTTCATGGTGGACTCGATCAACGGGCTGGTGGCGACGGGCTCGGTGGGCGAGGTGTTTATCGGGCTGATTGTGCTACCGATTGTGGGCAATGCGGCGGAACACGTGACGGCGGTGATGGTGGCGATGAAGAACAAGATGGACCTGGCCATTGGCGTGGCCGTGGGCAGCTCGATCCAGATTGCGCTGTTCATGACGCCGCTGGTGGTGATTATTGGCTGGATCATTGGCCGCGACATGACGCTCTACTTTACGCTGTTTGAGACGGTCTGCCTGTTTGTGTCGGCGTTTATTGTCAACTTTCTGGTGCTGGACGGCCGCAGCAACTACCTGGAGGGCGCGCTGCTGTGTGCGACGTACGTCATCATTGGGCTTGTGGCGTTTTACTATCCGGGCGACGACGACGTGAGTGCCTGGGGGCGCTGAGGGTGAGGGTGTCAATGTGAAGAGAGAGAGAGAGAGAGAGAGTGTGTGTGTGTGTGTGTGTGAGTTCGCGACGAAAACTCAGCTGGTCGATGAGCTGTGAGTCGAGACGGTGAGGCGAGAGAAGGGATATTTCAGATTGTTTCAAACTCCAGATTTTACAAACTCCAGATTGCTACAGATGTCAGATTTCAGATTGCACAGATTTCAATACATGTTTTATTGCGACTTGAAAGCTGCGAGCGTTATTGTTACAATGAAGTCTGATAAATGCATATGTATTAATACACCGCATTAACGAGTATCCATATTCGTACGAGTACAGGCCCCCACTCGTACACTTGTGCTAAGTCAGCATTTAAATCACTAGCTCGGTTCCGAGCCCTCTTATCCCAGTCTCTTTTTCAAGATCAGCCATTTTGAGCATTTCCTCGTGCACCTCCGCTTTTCTGGCGAACACGCACCCACGCACCCACGCACCCACGCAACCACGACAGGACAGCCACAGGACGACACGTGGCGCACATTTGGGCATTGGGAAAGCCGGGCGAGCCATGCTTCAGAGGTTTGGACGCGGCGTGGCGAGGGGCCAGCGGCGGGACGCGGGCCTGGTGGGGGTGGTTGGGCGGCGAGGCGGAGGAGGAGCAGCGGCAGCAGGCGGCGGACTGGGACGAGCAGCGGGGTATTTTTTCTCGTCGGGGCCGGCGCGGCGGCGGCCTGAGCCCGATGGACGCAGCTTCCGCGGGCAGATGCTGGAGAGCATCAGCGCCCGCATGGCACGCGAACAGGCACAGCGCGAGAAGATGGCCAAGGAGCGACAGGACTCTGCGTCGGCCCGGAACGCAGCGACGACGTTTAGTAAGTGGAGGGGAGGCAAAGCATAGACGGGAGGAGTGCAGAGGGGGAGGCAAAGCATAGACGAGAGGAAGGCAGAGAGTGCTGACTTGCTGCTAGTGCTGTTTTGTGTTGGGGTGGCGTGCTACTATTTGGGGTACAAGATGCCGCGGGAGCCGGACACGGGGTCGACGCTGCCGCTGGCGGCGACGCGGGCGCCACGGCACAGCACGGGGCGGGCGGAGCTGGAGGCGGCGTGGGCGGACCTTGTGGCGATCGTCGGGGCCGAGAACGTGAGCACGGCGGCGGGCGACATTGCGGCGCACTCGCACTCGGACTGGTCGTCGCACCAGGCGTCGGATGAGGGGGAGGGGTCTCAGACGGCAAAGACGGCGGCGTTCTGCGTGGTGTATCCGGGCAGCACGGAGGAGGTGGCGCAGATCATGCGGGTGTGCCACCGGCGGCGGATTCCGGTGACGGGGTACAGCGGGGGCACGTCGCTGGAGGGGCATTTTGCGCCGACGCGGGGCGGGATTGTGGTTGATTTTGGGCGGCGGATGGACCGGGTGCTGGCGCTGCACCGGGACGATCTGGACGTGGTGGTGCAGCCGGGGGTTGGGTGGGAGGCGCTGAACGAGGAGCTTTCGGCGTCGGGGCTCTTTTTCCCGCCGGACCCGGGGCCGGGGGCGCAGATTGGCGGCATGATCGGCACGGGGTGCAGCGGCACGAATGCGTACCGGTACGGCACGATGCGCGAGTGGGTGCTGGCGCTGACGGTGGTGCTGGCGGACGGCACGGTGGTGACGACGCGGCGGCGGCCGCGCAAGAGCTCGGCCGGCTACGACCTGACGCGCCTGCTGATCGGCAGCGAGGGCACGCTGGGGCTGGTGACGGAGGCGACGCTGCGCCTGGCCGTGCGCCCGGCCGAGACGTCGGTGGCGCTGGCCAGCTTTGGCTCGCTGCGCGACGCCGCGCGCTGCACGGCGGCCGTCGTCGGCGGCGGCCTGCCGGTGGCCGCCGTCGAGATCCTCGACGAGGCCCAGATGCGCTGTCTCAACGCCGCCGGCGCCACCTCGCGCCGCTGGGCCGAGGCGCCCACGCTCATGTTCAAGTTTGCCGCCAACTCGGCGCGCGCCGTGCGCGACCAGGTCGACGCTGTGCGCGCCGCCGCCAACAAGGCCGGCGCCGTCGCCTTTGAGTTTGCCCGCTCGCCCGACGAGCAGGCCGAGCTGTGGAGCGCCCGCAAAGAGGCCCTCTGGAGCACCATTGCGTCGGCGCGGCCGCGCGACGCTGCCGCCGGCGCTGTTTCTTCTTCGGAGCCCCAGCGCGTCTGGACCGGCGACGTCGCCGTGCCCATCAGCCGCCTGCCCGACGCCATCGAGCAGACCCAGGCCGACCTGCGCCGCAGCGGCCTCGTCGGCACCATTGTCGGCCACGTCGGCGACGGCAACTTCCACACCATCCTCGTCTACACGCCCGCCGAGCGCGCCGCCGCCGTCGCCTTTGTCCACCGCATGGTCAAGCGCGCCATCGACATGGACGGCACCGTCACCGGCGAGCACGGCGTCGGCCTCGTCAAGCGCGACTACCTGCCCCACGAGCTCGGCGAAGACGCCGTGGCCGCGATGCGAAAGGTAGGTGTTGGGGGGGGGTTAGACGGGGGGGTTAGACGGGGGGGTTCAGACGGTGGCGTTCTGGCTTGCAGGCGTTTGTTTTCTGTTTTCTTCTCTCTGGTTTCTGTTTTTGCTTTCTGGTTTCTGTTCTGGTTCTGGTTCTGGTCACCTGACTGACAAACCCTTCAGATCAAAGCCGCCCTCGATCCGCTCTGCCTGCTCAACTGCGACAAGGTGATCCGCATGCAGAAGCCCAAGCCCGGCGAGGTGGCAGAGTGGTGAGACGAACGGGCGTGGGCCTGGTGAGGGGCAGGACTGCGAAGGCTCCTGGCCCTGGATGCGTGAGGGCAGGACTGCGAAGGCTCTCAATGCAAGCAGAACAAGGACGAACAGTTGAGCTTCTTAAGTTGAGTCAAGCACGTGATTCTGTCAAATATGGTATATTACTCCGTACTCCATACTGCTACCAGGTATCCGCTAAGCGACCCCTAATCAAACCCCCCCCATTCCTCCTCCGCCTTGGCCTTGCGCCGCTTGCTGCTGGCAATGGCTTGCTGCCGGTTGTGCTCGCGCCGCCGCTCCCACGCGCTCTTGGACGTGATCTGTGCTGCCGCGCCGCTGCCCGTGCTGGTGCTGCGCCGCGACGGCACGCCGTGCCGCTTGAGGCGCTTTTTGTCGGTTTTGGTCACGTGCGGCAGAGCCTCGAGCAGCCACGGCGGAATGCCGCCGCCGCCACTGCCGGCCTGACCGGCGCCGCCGCCGCCGCCGGCGCCGGCCTGCCGCTCGCTGGCGGCAATCACGTTGGCCACGCTCTTGACAAACGGAATGTCGTCCTTGGTGTACAGCGTCACGGCGAGCCCGCCCTGCCGGCCCGCCCGCCCGGTGCGGCCAGCCCGGTGCACATACGCCGCCGCCGACCCGGGCACGTCGTAGTTGACCACGCCGTTGACGCCGGCAAAGTCGATGCCGCGCGCCAGCACGTCCGTCGTGATCAGCACCCACACCTCGCCCGCCCGGAACCGCCGCACCACCGCCGCCCGCGCGCTGTCCGCCAGCGCCGCATGCAGCACCCCCAGCCGGGCGGCGCCGCCGGCCGCCGCCGGAATGTCGTACTTGAGCTCGCTGTGCAGCGCCGCCGCCCGCTCCGCCGTCTGCGTAAACACCAGAAACGGCGGCCGCAGGCACTGCGGCGGCTGTCCCGGCTGTCCCGGCTGTCTCGGCTGCCCGGCCGCCGCCACGAGCCCGGCACCCGTCGACGGATGCAGCAGCTGCCGCATCGCCAGCAGCTTGCCCTGCTCTGTCGCCGTGTACACCAGCCGGTGCGCCACGTTGGGCACGGCCGTGTCTTTGAGGCCGACCACCAGCCGGACGAGTCGCCGTGCTGGCGGGGCCACGCCGTCTGTCGTTGCTGACCCCGGCCGGCCACCACCCCCCAGCTGCGCCACCACCTGCTCCTCCACGCTCGACGCCATCGTCGCCGACCAAAACGTCGTCCGCAGCCGCCGGTGCGTGCACGCCCGCCAGATCCCCAGCGTCTGCTCGCGGAACAGCGGGTCCAGCAGCACGTCCGCCTCGTCCAGCACCAGCGACCGCACCGTCGACAGACATCTGCGAGGCCTGCCGCCGCCGTCGCCGCCGCCGCCGCCGCCCGCACTCGCCGTCGATCCCGTCAGGTAGTGCAGCAGCATCAGCGGCGTCGTCACCAGCACGTCCGCCTTGGTCAGAGGTGTCTTCGCCGCGTAGACCGTCTTGCCGGTCTTGCCAGCCTTGCCGTCTTCGGCCTCGCTTTCACTTGCATCGCTCTCGTCGTCAGTGCTGCCGCCATCTGCTGCCTCCGTCTCCGCCATCTCCGCCATCTCCTCTGCCTCTTCCACCTCTTCCGCCTCTTCCCCCCCTCCATCCACACTGCTCGCCTGCACCCGCATGCCCTTGCGCATCGCCACCACGCGCACGCCCGTGCCCGCCGCCAGCTTCTTGCCCTCGCTGGCAATCTGCCGCGCCAGCTCGCGCGTCGGCACCACCACAACCGTGTCCAGAATATGCCGCGTCTGCTCTCCTCCTTTTTCGGCTGCGCGCCGCTTCAAAATGCCGTCGATGGCCGGGACGAGGAAACTGAGCGTCTTGCCGCTGCCCGTCGGCGCCACTGCCATGAAATCAATCGCCGTCTTGTCGCCGTCGCCGTCGCCGTCGTCTGCCGAGGGCGCCGCCGTCCCCTCCGGCTCCGTCTGCAGGGCCAGCTCCGCGTCCAGCAGCAGCGGCAGGCTGCCCATCTGCACCTCTGTGGGGATCCGGTAGTGCAGCCTGTCGAGGTTGTCGGCCAGCCGCGGCGAGATGCCGTAGACGTGCCGCAGCTGAGCAAACGACGTCAGCGGCTGCGGAAACACCTGCTGTTTGTCCTTGGCAGCTGCAGCTGCTGCAGCAGCAGTCTCGGCAGCTTTCGACTTTTTGTCCTTTTTTGATTTCTTCTTCTCTCTCTTGGCTGCCGCCGCTTCGGCCTTGGCTGCTGCCTCTGCCGCCGCTTTTGCTGCCTTGTCATCGTACAGAATGGTAAACTTGAGCCGATGCGACTTGAGCACCCGTCGGCACTCGTCTTTGTCCAGTAGCAACGCCGCACGTCGCCGACCAGACGCCGCCGCCGCCGCCGCGTGCTCGTCGCCCTTCTTTCCGAGCCCGCCGTTTTTTTGCTTCTTCTCTTTCTTTTTCCAGCCTCGGCCGTCTTCGTTCCTGGCCGTCGCGTCTCCTCCTCCCGCCCCGGCAAAGAAATCAAGCTCTCCAGAGTCGCTGTCGCTGTCGCTGTCGCTGTCGCTGTCACTGTCGTTGTCGTTGTCGCCATCGCCATCGCTACCCCTGCCATTTCCGCTGCCACTGTCACTTTCGACTCCATTATCAACCCTGTTTCCGCCGCTTCCCTCCGTCAACTCCGCTTTGTTTTCACCTCGCTTGCGCTTCCTGCTCTTCCCGCTGCTGCTGCTGCTGCTGCTGCCAGAGACGCCAACTACATCGTGGTAGAGCTGCGGGTTGACTCGTGTCCCGGCCGACGGCAGACTGGGAGCTTCGTCGGCAAGTCCTCCGTCGCCCGCTGCGGCCGCTCTGCCAACTGCCGCACGTTTGGTCCCCCGCGAAAGAATCTTCATAATATCCATTGCTGAAATATGTGCGAAGCTCGGTCGCTTCCAACCACGCCAAAATGTTGCACTGCAATTTTTAAAAGAAATCGAGTATGGAGTAATATAGATTCTAAATTTTTGGCCGTTCTTTTTTTTTGACTTTATTTTCTTATCCACTATCCGATAGCTTATCGCCCACAAAAAATACTAGTAGAAAAAAAATTATGACTAATTATGCTGACTAATCTTTCTTGACGAACATCGAAGCTCCAAGCACGCAACACAGCACAGACATCCGCAGGTACCTGTATATTCGGAGACAGTACAGTCCCGAGGACTTCCCTAGGACCACCCTAGCACCGCCTGGGACAGGCCTCCTGCCTATTCCCATTTTCCATTGCCGGTCCGGTTCACAGAGAAGCTTTTGTAAAACAGACGAGAAAGCCAGAAAGCCAGCTGCCAAGTAGCAAAGCATGGCTGACTTCTCATCTCTTCCGACTGTCGACTTTGGCCGTCTGAAGAACGAAGAGACGCAGCCGCACGAGCTGGAAAACCTGCGCGACGCCCTCTTCCGCGTTGGCTTCTTGTACCTCGTAAACACGGGTGTGGAGGTACGGTTGCAACGCAAACCTATCAGTGGATGGCCTCTTGCTGATGCTAGACTTTCCCTCCCCCCACAAAACAGCCTTTGATACACGAGCTGCAGGGATGGCTGCCAACTGTGTTTGAGCTTCCCGTAGAAGAGCGGCAGCGCGTTCACATGCGAAACTCGCCCGCATTCCTAGGCTACACTGGCGTGGGAGCCGAGACGACAGCTGCCAAGACCGACTTGCGAGAGGTACGGCTGTGCGGCCTTGGTCTGCATTACGCGATAAACGAGAGGCAGTGGAGTGCGAGTTTTCTTTGGGGGATGTGGGAGCTGTCCGAGATGTGGAAGCGCTCTGACTGACGACTCGGCAGCAATTCGATTTTGGCTCCTCCGTCGAGTCTCCCTGGAAGGAAGGCGAGCCCGAATGGAAAAGGCTCGAAGGACCAAGCCAAGTATGCAAGTTTCTTTTTTTTTTTCTTTTTCTTTATCATGCCCTCCTCTAGTCTGTCTCGCAAACGCGTCGCTTTCTCTCTCCCTTCTCCCCCCCTCTCTTATCACTTACCAAAAAGTTCCCTCGTCTGGACGGCTTCCGAGACGTCGTGGAGCGCTACCTGGTGGCCCTGGACGGCGTCTCCCGGTCATTCCTGGGCTTTGTGGCCCTGTCGCTCTCCCTGCCGAGCGACAGCTTTGACGAGTTTGTCGGGACGATGCACCGCCTCAAGCTGGTCCGCTACCCGCCCAGCCCCGTGGCCGGTGCCCAGGGCGTCGGCCCGCACAAGGACTCGACCGGCCTGTTTACCTTTCTCGTGCAGGACAACCGCGTGGCCGGCCTGCAGGTGCTCAGCAAGGCCAGCGGCCAGTGGATCGATGCGCCGCCCGTCGCCGGCAGCTTCGTCGTCAACGTCCAGCAGGGCTTCGAGGCCATCACCGGCGGTCTCTGCCCGGCGACCACCCACCGCGTCCTCTCGCCCACGTCCGCCCTGGCCCGCTACAGTATCCCCTTTTTCCAGGCCGTGCGCCTCGACCTGACCAACGGCCAGCTGAGGACGTCGGCCGCCCACATCGTCGCTCGCATTCCCCAGTCCGACGCCGCAGCGACGGCCAGAAGCCGACAAACAAGCGCCGTCGACGTCCCCAGCGAGTTCTTGTCGCCGCTCTTCTCCTGCGTAGGCCGCTGTTTCCTTTCTCACCTCGTTTGCCGTCTCTGGTCTGCATGGCTTTATCCTCTACTTGCACACACTGACTAAATCAAACTTTCACAGTTTGGCGAGGCCCAGCTGCGCAACAGAGTCATCAGCCACCCCGACGTTGGCCAGCGCTGGTATCCTGCGCTGTATGAAAAGTTTGTCAAGCTGGGCCTGCCGGCGTAGAGGCAGCACTGTCAGCGCAGAGACAAGAAGCCGGCTCTGTCGCCACGGCTGGAGGACAATGTGTACAATGTTTTGGACAGGACTGGTGCTCTCCGTTGCTGTTCTGTATGTCTTGGATTGCGTATTCAAATAGGGCTTTTTTTGGCTGCCAGAATTTCACTCCAGCATTTCGCTCCAGAATTTCACTCCAGCATTTCAGTCCAACATTTCACTCCATACAGGCGGACTGATCCGGGCAAAGAACTGTCCCAGACCCCATGCACGTCCACACTCCACACACCCACACGCCCATATGCCCACACCCCACGTACCATCACAGTCGGCTGGGCATTCTGCTGGCGCCGTCGAGCCGGATGACGGCGCCATTCAGCATTGTGTTCTCGATGGCCTGGCGGACCAGCAGGGCAAACTCGTGGGGCTGGCCGGGGCGCGGCGGGAACTCAAAGGACTTGAAGAGGCTCTGGCGCACCTTGTCGGACATGGCCGTCGTCATGTTGGTGTCGAACATGCTGGGGGCAATGGTGACGACGCGGATGCGGTGGCGGGAGAGGTCGCGCGCCATGGGCAGCGTCATGGCGGCAACGGCGCCCTTGGACGCCGCATAGGCCAGCTGGCCCATCTGGCCCTCGAAGGCGGCGCTGCTGGCCACCATGACGACGACGCCGAGCTCGCCGTCGGCGCCGTCCGGCCGACCCGTCGCTTCGGCCACCATGTGCGGCAAAACTTGCCGCACCAGGTCCACCGTCCCCCGCAGGTTGATGTTGACGACAAAGTCGAACCTGTCCTGCGCCAGCGGCCGCTTCTTGCCGTCCAGAATCAGCCCCGGCAGCCCCACGCCCGCCGCCGGCACCACGCCGCCCAGCGGCCGGCCCGTCGTCCGGACCCAGGCCACGGCCCCCGCCACGGCCGCCGCAATGCTGTCGGACTCCGACACGTCGGCGGCAAAGAACCGCGCCGCGTCGCCGTCGCCGGCCATCTTGTTCAGCGCCTCGGCCGTCGCCGCCCCGTCCTGTTCGTTGCGGTCCAGCAGCGCCACAGAAGCACCGAGCCGGCACAGATCTTCGGCCACAGCCCGGCCCAGGCCGGAAGCTCTATAAGAGAGATAGTCAGCGAAAGAGACACGAAAGAGCGAAAGAGAATAGGAGTGAATGAGTGACCGAGGGACGAGCAAGCGAGCAAGCGAGCAAAGGAACGGGCACGCGAGCAACCAAGAGAGATCCAAAACTGATGCCCCCAACTCAATACGAACCCTCCGGAAATGACAAATGTTCGTCCCTTGATCTGCATTGTTTGTTTGAAAGCAGTCGTCAAGATCAAGACCGAAAAAGGGCAAATGTATACAGAAAGCACACAAAGGTGGTTTATAGAATAAAATTCGAAAAAAAGTCACATGGCGGGAGAGATGATAAAAGGCCAGGACGTTGTTACTGCAATGCTAAATATACAGCATTCCGTCGTAGTTCACACAAAGCTCACATGTGAAAACCCGGGGTAATAGCATTTTGCCCCGGCTCTGGCAGTTGAGCGCAGTAATTACGTTGTACTCTTACTATGGATACTAGTTCCACAGAAAGTCCCCGCTTAGCTGTGCACAGTGCTATAATACAGTCCTTTAAAGTCTCCGCACTCTACGCTGTCGTCAGATTCGACGAGATAAGCAGGAGTGCAATACGGAGTACAGGGGTTCGAGAAGCCAAGGAAGGAGCGGCCCTGGCCTGTGCGTTTCAAAGGCAATAAGAGATTCCCACCCGCTGCCCAATCCGAGTCGCTTCCAGAAACAGCCTCATTTTTTTTTCTAAAAAAGAGACAAACATCCTTGTCGCTCCTCTGCACAGACAACCAGCACTTTACAAGTAAAAGTCCGACGCCTTTCTCGACCGTACTCGTACACAGCAATTCCCTTCCTCGCCGACCTCGCTCTGCGCTTTCGCTTCTCGCAAGAGAAGCACAGCAACACCGGATCTGCGGCGCCGGATCTCGGCCGGATCGGAACGGCCTTGGGTTTTCTGGCGAAATCAATACAAGTCGCCGATAGAACATCGCCGACAGAAACGTCAAGAGGCACACAACGCTCAACACACGTCCACAGCGCACGTCGCCCACGGAAGCAGAGATCCCGACCTCCCTCCCCTTGCCCTTGTCGACACAGATATCCCGGTTCTTCTCTCCTTACCCTTGTCGACTTTTTTTGCCCCGTTTCGGCTGTCGCCGAGACCTCGTCGCCATGACTCGACCGCGCGGATCGTCGGGCGCCAGCGAGGACAGCACAGTGACGTCGCGCGAGCAGGTGAGTTGGGGCGGATGTGGCGCAGTACATTGCAGCGGAGCGCCGGGATCAGGCGACAGGGCGCCAAGCTGCCGGGACTTGGGACAAGAGGGAGGCTACGGGATGGCTAACAGGTTTTGCCAAAGGAACTCGGGAGCATGTACGACTATCTGGCCAAGATCATATTGCTGGGACCCAGCGGAGCGGGAAAGTGAGTCTATTTTGCGTTGGCTGGAGTCGGCTGGGGATCAAGTTTGAATCTCAGGACACACTGAGAAGAGCCTGGCCGAGCCCGAGTTGGAATCTCATGACACACTAAGAGCCTGGCCGAGCCCGAGTTGGAATCTCAGGACACGCTGAGAGAAGAGCCATGCTTTTTAATATTGGGTGCGGATTTTTAACACAAACCAGGTCTTGTTTGCTGCACCGGTTTGTCAAGAACGAGTGGCGTGTCCTGTCTTCACAGACGATCGGCGTTGAGTTTTCCAGCAAGATTATCAAGGTCGGCACAGGCGCCCGAAGGAAGCGGATCAAGTTGCAGGTGTGTTGTTTGTGTTATTTCGCGTCTTGGAAGATCCTCTTCTCCCCTTTACCTCTTCTCGTCTCCTTTCGTCTCCCTCTTCTCCTCTCCCTCTTCTCCTCTCCCTCTTCTCCTCTCCCTCTTCTCCTCTCTCCTTTCCCTTCTCTCCTCTCTCCTTTCCATCCTCTCTTCTCTCCTTCCCTCCTCTCGTCTCCCTCCTCTCATTGACACCGGCAGCTCTGGGACACGGCGGGCACAGAGCGGTTTCGGTCTGTATCGCGCTCGTACTACCGAGGCGCAGCAGGCGCTGTTCTCATCTACGACATCACCTCTCGCAAGTCGTTTGCCAGCCTGCAGCCCTTCCTCAACGACGCCCGCGCTTTGGCCTCTCCCAATCTGACGACGCTGTTGGTCGGCAACAAGCTGGATCTGGCCAACGACGTCTTGGTCGACACCAGCCTGCCGCCGCCCACGCCGTCTTCTGCCTCCTTTCTGTCGTCTTCGCCCGCCCCGTCCACCATCACCATGAACGGCACAGCCGCCGCCTCGTCGCCGACCGCGCACGCTTCTGTCGGCCTGGGCGCCCAGCTCAGCGCCTCGGTGGCGCCAGAGGGCCGCGAGGTCAGCGCCGCCGAAGCCAGCCGCTGGGCCGCCAGCGTCAACATCCCCATGGCGCTGGAGGTCAGCGCTTTTGACGGCGAGGGCGTCGACGAGGTGTTCAACCGCATAGCCCGCATGATCCTGACCAAGATCGAGCTGGGCGAAATCGACCCGGACGACCCGATGAGCGGCATCCAGTACGGCGATGCCGGCTCCAGCTGGAATGCCGGCGCCAGCGACGGCGCCAGCATCCGCAGCCACCTGACCATTGACGACCCGGCTGGCGGCGGCACCGGCGGAGCCCGACGTCGCCGCGGCGGCCGCGGACCAAGGCGCAACGCCGGCGGCGGCGGCATGGCCCTGCGCGACTGGGAAGAAGTCTTTACCCTCTCAAGTCGGCGGCGCGGGAGCTACTGCGGCTGTTGAGGGGGCTGTGGAAGGACATTTTCTGTGCCCGACATTCAATGAGGTTTGGGCTGTTGTTTTTCTGAGGTGTTTTTTTTTTGTCTTATTTCTTTTCTTTTCTTTCTTGGCTCCTGTTTTCTGGTTTATGGTTCGTGGCTGTTGGTTTCTCGCTTTTCCATTCTCTGCCTTTCATTTTTTCGCTCAATTTTGCCCTTTTTCGTTTGTTTTTTTGGCTCATCTTTACGACATTGTCCACATGCTGCAGCTGGCTTTTTCATGTCTTCTGTTTTCCTATTATGATGACCCTTAATACCCGTTAATGTCCCCCCTTCTACCAACAACAAGAAAGACGTCAACCTCCGTCTTGATTCGCCTGTTTTGCGCCCCTTCCAACCCAACTCTTCTGTGGCGGGTTTTGTTTCCCTTTTGGTTTCTTGTCTATCTCTCTGCAGTTTGTTGCCTTTTGATAAAGCCTGCTGTTTCGTTTTATTGCATAGAGCTGGTGGCCGTTCCAGCCACTCGCGTCGTCTGCTTTAAGCATTTTTCCCATTATACTTCCGCTTGCTCGTAAACCCTCGCTTGCTGTGACTGAAGCCGTCCCGTGATTTCCTTTGTCCTTCTGTTTCCCGTCTCCTCCTTCCCTTCTCGTCTTGATCAGGCTTGATCAGTTCCGGCCAACACACACACACACACACACACACCGTTCGTCCCTGCCTGAGCTGGCCTCCACCAAAAGCCCAAGCAGCAGGAGCCATCCAAGAACCACCACGTCTCTGGTCTGGCTCGCCACTATTTTTTTGATTCGCCGAAGCCACATGCGGTCGCAATGGCGAATTAAAACGGCGGTTCGCGCGCGCCAATTCCGGCTTTCACCCACCCACACCCCCCTTCGGTTTTCTAACTGCTTTGACTGCTTCGTGACATCACACCAGAACGGCGACGCTCTCCAGCACTTGTCCAGTTCCGAGCACTCACATAAAACAGCATGCGGGGGAGTATGATTACGACATGCAGGAAAAACACACACCACACACCACACACGACAGAACTGCACTAAATGGCTCACCCACGCCCAAAGACCGGAGACGACCATGAAATAGCGTTTTTGGCCCATGACCACCTTGAGAAGTGCGAAAGAAGCCTGGATAGGTTTAGCCTCTTCCCGATACGCCAGTTTTTCTAAGCGCTTCTCGGTTAGACGTTCCATCTTTCCCCCAATGCAACGAGTCTCGTTTTCAAGCAGAGAAGCACACCCCCCGGGCGTTGGAAAATCGGCGTCGCCCAATCCGTTTGGCAGAGCACTTTTCACACCTCGGAAGACAAGCGGGCGTGGGAGACGGCTCAGGCTGAGGCCGACACAAAGAAAAAAGGCCGCTACGCGCGAAAAGCATCCCAAGCTGGCCATGAGGGTTCCTTGTCTTTTTTCCCGATCGCCTTGATAGGTGTAAATACGTACTGGCGAAGCTGGGCGGCGGTGGTGCTTTGCCTGCGTAAACCAGCCTCTCAACCTCTTGCTTTGGTGATATGCCGACATGTCCTTCTTTGGATGATATGCCGTCATGTCTCTTTGGTGATATGCCGACACGTCAACCTTTTGCATGTCTCTGCTCTCTGTCTTGGGGGCCACATGCTGTGTTATGTTTTGGGAATAATTGCCAAGGTGGTTCTTTTGGGGTGTACTCTCTTTTTTACCTTTCTCTCTCAGCTATCTCGGTGGCAAAAGGCTGCTGGCTGTGTTGGCTGTCCTTTGCCTCCTTCTGTATTATTGTCTTGTGGCATGACGGCCTGCTTCCCACATCCTCGGCGGTTCAAGCCGCCTCGAAATGAGGGGAGAGGTTGGCTGTTGGGGGGTGGCCTGGTGCTACTGGTACTACGATTGCGGAATCATTGGCTAGGCAAAGCCGGTAGTTTTTTTTTTTTTTTTTTTTTTTTTTTTGTACTTTTTGGGATACCTTCTTTTTCACTTGCGCTTCTAATCTACCACCTCTTTTTTTTCCCCCAAGGTTTCCCTCTCCCCACTACTCTGTAATACACTCTACGGGACATGCACACATGCACACATACTCATGTACTTCTTTCCCTCGTTCCGCACCTCGCTTACCGTTTGTGCGAACTCGATGTAATCAATACAAAGCGACCAAGACGAGCTCACGACGAGGCGCATGTGCAAAGTTGGTTTTTATGTTTTTGTGCATCCACGCTGAGACGCCCGTTTAACGATTTGTGTATTTTCTTTCTCTCTTTTTTTTTTTTTTTTTTGACCTCAGGATCTCTTTTTTATTCTTTTTTTATTCTTCTCTTTTTTCTTTCCTTCCTTTTCTTCGTTACTTTCTTTATACTTTCTCTTCTTTCTTTCTTTTTTTCAGGCCGGTCCTTTTTTCTATTCTCATGCACCTATATGCTTGTATCCATACTCTGGACTCTCTTGACTTTTCTTTCGTCTTCGTTTTGCCTTGCCCGTCTTTCTAGAGTTATATTACCCCAGTCTTTGGCATTTGATTTCAGGCTTTTGATCGTCTCCCGTTCCCCCTCTCTGGCATTTGTTGGTCCCAGGAAGCCATGCAGCGAGGATCCAGGAGCCAGTCGGGCTGGCCTGCGGCCCAGCAGAGCACGGATGCCACGGCTGGTCCCGAAAACGAAGATGGCCCAGTCGTGCTGGCCGAGGTCTACGACACCGATCGGTTTGGCCAGCTGTACGCCGCGTCCCAGCATCCGCCGCTGCTCAATCTCGGTCTTGCCGCCCGCTTTCTGGCTGCGTTGTTCCAGCACCACGCCGTAACCTGTGCCTTTGTCGGCGGCTGGGCTGTATATCTGCGAGGCAGCCAGCGAGTCACCAAAGACGTCGACATCACAGTCGATAGCACCATGCAGATACTGCAGACCATTCTGCTGACCGAACGCCGGTGTGTACCTTTTAGACTTTTTGCCCTTTTGGCTTCTTTTTTTTTGGCTTTTTTTATCAGTTATCCAGCATCTGACTGCCCAGGCTCTGTGTGCCGCGAGTTCACGGCCAGACATGTATTCAGATATTCGTTCACACGGGCGGTTCATGGGATCAGCAATGGCCCAGTGCGCCTTCCTACACTGTCAGTGCAGACGTGATAATAAAAGGTGTGTTTTTAAATCGTTTTCATGCTGGAAAGGAAAAGAAAAAACGAGGAAAGTGGATGGAGAATCAAAAAAAAAAATTTAAAGAAACAACCCCAGACTCAAATGGGGCATGGAAATGAAAACGAAAAGAAAAAAGAAAGAAAAATAAAAGTGAATGATAAGACATGGGGGGGAGGGGGGAAGAAAGGGAAGAGGCGGGATCAACTTCCAATCAACCAAAGGAAAGTCACCTCAACAGTTCCTATTTCTTTTTCATTATTGGATTTTTTTTTTTTTTTTTTTTTTTTTTTTTTTTTACAGGACAAAAACCAAGACAAATAAACTCTTCTCCCCCCCCTCCCCCCCCTTTTTGTACTCGCTCCTTTGAAAATAGGCTACATGGGAACACCCCCCAATCTACTTCATGGCGGTATCGAGCACCTTCGGCCCATCCCGACGACAACGCCCCATGGCTCGCGCCGCGTGCCCGTCATAGCCTTGTTCTACCAGATTGCCGCCAAGCTGCACGCGCACAGCAGCCGCCGCCAGCAGACGACCAACGACTACGATGATCTCGAGTTTATGGTTCGAAAGTACCCGAGCGAGCTCTGGCGATTCCGCGGCATGTTCGATCCGCAGCATCTACAGGTCTTTTGGCTCGATGTGGTGGCCAACCACGGCGAATCAAGCGACTATGCTGTGTATGTGGCGCAACTGCTGGGTCTTGCAGCCCGGAATGAAGACAACAGTGGCCAAGGCAGCGACATGTCTCCGGCCGGCAATGGCCAGCGCTAGCAAGCCGCCATGGCTGTCCAGGCCTCTGCTCTCGTGCTGGTCTGCTGGTCTACTTCGCCTGTTGTATTACTCTGCTGGGCTGTTTGGTCAGTGGAAGCTTGCTTTTCTCTGGTTGTCACGTCTTACGTCTTTTCTTTTTTAGCTCCTCTTTGCGTTTTGCCCTTTCTTATAAGCTGGCCTCCACGTTCTGAATCGGCCGGGATCATATCTGTTAGGATTATTGTTTACAGCACGTCAGTGTCTTTGCTAGAGTTCTGTCTCTTTTTGGGTCCGTCTTGTTGGAAACAACGGCCGTTTAGAGGTTCCTTCTAGGGGATAAAGAAGAGGGAGAAAGGGTATGTTTTGATTTAATGGAGTTTTATCTTTGCGTGTTTTTTTCCAAGACGATAAAAATTGCACATGCATACGCACACGCACACACATATAGTATCACTATGCGTGTGCGCCTGCAAAGTTGGGTCTGCCTTGCTTCATTGTCACCCAAGCATCAGAAAGTGAGAATCTCTATACGAGATATGGGAAGAGAACGTGCCACTCTGCATATACTTCAATTATGCACATAGGCATGGCACATTGCAATTGAGAAATCTATTACGTTTATTTTGGTTCCTCCTCATGTAATTAAGCTTCCAACTGTGCCTTTACCGCTCAGCGCGTATTGTTTGTTACATGGCAGCTGCGACCATCGGCGCCCCTGCCTTTTCTCTTTACAACCTGACCGCCGCCCAAATCTTCAGCCTAAAAAGGGAGGGGCGGATGACCACCCTCCGCCCATGACTTTTCTCGTCTTGTCTTTCCCTCTCTCTCTGTCACTGTCTCCTCTCTCTCTATTTCTCTCCCTCTCTCTCTCTCTCTTCCACACACAATTCCCCAAATTAACGTAGAGTGATAATTCTCCAGCTAATTGTTCTTTCGACACCGAGAAAACTGCACCGTGTTTGGCTTCAGTATTCAATGTCCTAATCTGCCAAGGACCGGCCTCGAAGCTTAAAACAAGGTTAACCAGCGCGGGCCCTTTTCCTAGTGAGTTTAACCCGACTGATAAATTATTACTCGCCACATTTTGTGTAAGTAAGATTTTGTGTTATCTGTTTTCTGTTTTCTACTCTTGGGCAGTTTCAGGCTTGACATCTAAAAAAAAATTGGTGCCAGCTTTGTGTTTTCTCATTCGCTTTGCTTTTGTTTTCGCCCAATCCATCTCTTCTTGCTCATCCCCATTCCTCAATTTTCCCTAACCTTCCCCCCCCCTCGTCCCAACCCTTGCCCTGCCTCATCCCACTTTCCCATTCACCAGCCGCTGCGTCGCTGTGCCATTACCCCACGCACTTGAAGGCCAGGGTCGCTGCCAAGAGCTACCATCAGTTGGGGGTAGCTTTATATTGCCTGCCGTGGGCCATGGAGAGGGACTAGTGTCTCTGTTTCAAGCATACACGCAAAATAATTGCTGTGTCTCCAACGCTGCGGCCCAGGTTCTTCCATATGTTCTCGGCGATGCTCCCCCCGAGGTGGAACGAAGCCGTGTCTCTCGAGAATGAGCCTTTGACTGCTTGTTTCTACCAGTCACGCATTTCTGGACTCTCACGTTCTGGGCCCCTGTTGGATGTTGGGTGCTCATTGGCTCCATCACATGCCAAGACAGATACAGTGCCGCTTCTGACCGTCCAGCTCAGATTTCTGGAAGAAGATCTTGGTATTTAAGACAAGTCTATAATATCATTCTGTTTTCTTCTTCGACAGAAGACCGAACGCAGCGCAGTCCATAGAGTCAGCAGGACAGACGACGGCGACGGCGACAGCTAAAGCAAAAGAAGCAAGAAAAGAAAGAAAGGGAAAAGGAAGGGAAAACAGGAGAGAAGAAAAAGAGAAGCAGCGATCATGGCCACCAAGATAGCGCCGGTGGTTGTCGTGCCCGTGGAGCAGGACTGGCAGTTCAAACAGGCCGATGCAGACGACAGCAAATGGCTGCCCGTGGCCCAGTTTCCGACCAACGTCCACCTGGATCTGATGGCTCACAACCTGATTCCCGATCCGTTCATGGGCAAGAACGAGCTGGCGGTGCAGTGGGTGGGCGAGCGCCAGTGGGTCTACAAAACGACGTTTGAGTCGCCGCCGGCTGTGGCCACGGCCAAAAAAGTCGTCCTCGCTTTTGACGGCCTCGACACCTTTGCCACTGTGGTTCTCAACGGCAGCACCATCCTGGAGAGCGACAACATGTTTCTGCCCGAACGCGTCGACGTCACGACGGTCGTGGCCGGCCCAGGCAAGCCCAACGAGCTAGTCATTACCTTTGACAGTGCCTATCTGCGAGGCTGGAAGCTGGTAGAGCAGCACCCGGATCACAAATGGGGCTGCTGGAATGGCGACACCTCACGCCTGGCCGTGCGGAAGTCGCAGTACCACTGGGTGAGAACTTCTTTTTTTCCAAGCACAAACGTCACATGCCGTTCTCTCTCTCTCTCTCTCTCTCTCTCTCGCTCTTTGTTTTGCTTGTCTGTTTTCTTGATGTTCGCGCGACTTTTTCGGGACTTCCCCATAAAACAGTACTAACATCCCCCCACAGGGCTGGGACTGGGGCCCGACCCTGATGACGTGTGGACCATGGCGGCCGATCCGCCTCGAGGCGTACGATGCCCGCATTGCTGACTTGTCTTTTGACATCACGGTCGACGAGTCGCTGGCCTCCGCAACCGTGGTGGCGCGAGCGGAGGTGGAAACGGCATCGAAGTCGGGGCCGCCAACAAGCGTCCGCTTTGATGTCTCGCTGGCGGACGTCCCCGTGGCCTCCGAGACTGTGGCTGTGGGCGTGGACGCCAGCAGTGCTGCCGTGGCTACTTTCCACATCACGAGCCCCGCGCTGTGGTACCCGGTGCGGTATGGCAAGCAGCCGCTCTACGTGGTCAAGGCTACGCTTTTGCCGGCGGAGGCGGAGGCGGCGGCGGCGGGCGAGCTTGACAGCGTCAGCAAGAAGATCGGGCTGCGGCGCGCCCGGCTGGTCCAGCATGCGCTCAAAGAGCAGCCCGGCACGAGCTTTTTCTTCGAGATCAACAACATCCCCATATTCTGCGGCGGCAGCGACTGGATCCCGGCCGACAACTTTGTGCCGCGCATCTCGAGGGCCCGCTACTACGACTGGGTCAAGCTGGTGGCCGACGGCAACCAGTTTATGATTCGGGTGTGGGGCGGCGGGATCTACGAAGAGCAGGCATTCTACGACGCGTGCGACGAGCTGGGGGTTCTGGTGTGGCAGGACTTTATGTTTGGCTGCGGCAACTACCCGGCGTGGCCGGCGCTGCGCGAGTCGATCCGGCGCGAGGCGGACGCCAATGTGCGGCTGCTGCGGCACCACGCCAGCATCGTGATCTTTGCGGGCAACAACGAAGACTACCAGTACCAGGAAAGCGAGCATCTGACGTACGACTTTGCCAACAAGGATGCCGAGAGCTGGCTCGAGACGGACTTCCCGGCGCGCTACATCTACGAGAAGATCCTGGCGGACGTGTGCGCCGAGCTGGTGCCCAAGACGGCGTACCACTACGGAAGTCCGTGGGGCGGCGGCGTCGACACGCACGATCCCACCGTGGGCGACATCCACCAGTGGAACGTGTGGCACGGCACGCAGGAAAAGTACCAGAACTTCGACCAGCTGGTGGGCCGGTTTGTGTCCGAGTTCGGCATGGAGGCGTTCCCGAGCGTGCGCACGATCGAGGCGTTTCTGCCCAAGGGCCGCGACGACCCGGACCGGTTTCCGCAGAGCTCGACGGTCGACTTCCACAACAAGGCGGACGGGCACGAGCGGCGCATTGCGCTGTACCTGGTGGAGAACATGCGGTATGCGCCGGACCCGCTGGAGCAGTTTGTGTACTGCACGCAGCTGATGCAGGCCGAGTGTCTGGCGTCGGCGTACCGGCTGTGGAAGCGACAGTGGAAGGGGCCCGGGCGCGAATACTGCGGCGGTGCGCTGGTGTGGCAGATCAACGACTGCTGGCCGGTGACGAGCTGGAGCATCGCCGACTACTACCTGCGGCCCAAGCACGCCTACTACACGGTCAAGCGCGAGATGGCGCCCGTCAGCGTGGGCATCACGCGCCGCGAGCACGCCAAGCCGGCCAACCGCTACACCCGCGTCGACGTGGCTCGCCACACGCAGATCGAGATCTGGGGGTCCAACCTGACGCTGGACGCGCTGACGGTCGACTGCGTCGTCCGGGCCTGGGATGTCGAGACGGGCCGGCTGACGGGCGAGCGCACTGTGGCCAAGGGGCTGGTGCTGCCGGCGAACCAGTCGACCGAGATTGCCGCGTTCGACATTCCGTTGAAGGAAGAGGGGGGGCTGGGGTCGGCGACAGAGGCGACAGAGGCGACAGAGGCGACCGAGGTGGCAGCTGCCAGCGCCAGCGAAGAGGCCGCGCGCACGGTGGTGGCGGCGTATTTGATCGCAGACGATGGACGGCAGATTGCGCGCTACGTCAACTGGCCCGAGCCGCTCAAGTATCTGCACCTGTCGCAGCCCAAGCAGCTGGTGGCCAAGCTGACGGCGGCCGGCGATGCGTTCGAGGTCAGTGCCGAGGTGCCGGTCAAAGGCGTGGCCCTCGAGGTCGTGGACGATGCCGAGGCCGACAGCGTGGTGTTCGACGATAACCTGGTCGACATTGTGCCGGGCGAGACCGTGCGCATCGGCGTGAAAGGGGCAACGGCGACCACGAAGATTGCCACTCGTTTTCTCAACATGAAGACATAAGGGACCATGACGCCATTCGTTTTTTAAGGAGAGGGGCATGTCTCGGAGATGAAGGGTGGCCCTGATGCTCTATTTTGTCGGGGGTATACGTCGTACATTGCATATATCTTCTTGTGACTTTGGTAAGAGAGAGATGTTGTTTTTTTTTGGATATTTGATACTGTAAGAAACGTTCTCTATGGATGCTCGTACTCGTATTGCTCGATGCTTTCAAGTAGCCAGAAGCTAATAAACTTCTGTCCTAGCTTATGCTACAGCGTAAAACCTGACCCTGTGCAGCCCCGCAATGCTTTGAGATCCAGTGCGATTGGCGCGGCTAAAGTGGTTAATTTTAAAACTGGAGAGCTCGTTCTGCATTGTGGTCATTGATGGAAAAATAGACTCCCGATCCGGAGGGGTAGCTCCATTGGCATTCCGGACGGGCAAGACGGCCTGCTGACCAGAAAGCAGTTGCCCATGAAGTGCACCAAAGACGGCTTGCCGAAGACGCTGTTGCAAAGCAGTCTTTGGTAATACATCTCTGGTGAAAGAAGCAAGCCTGGCAATAAGGCGAGGGAGAGCTGGTAGACAACGGCCAGAAAAGGAAAGAGCTGCAGAATCGAGAGCCAGAAAAGACGAGGCGGCCTAGAACACAAAGTGGGGGAAGCTGGCTAGGAGCTCGTGCTTAGTCGGTGCCTCCTTCTCCAACAAGGGCAGCCCTGAGCAAATAGCGCCGGCGCAACTGCCTTTAGCGACTTGTTGTCCTCCGCTATCGTCAAGGAAGGAACGAGCCTACTAAGTGCAAGCCCTCCGCTATCGTTGAATTTCAAGGAAGGAGCGAGCCTACTAAGTGCAAGCCCTCCGCTATCGTCGAATTTCAAGGAAGTAGCGAGCTCATAACAGAGCGGACTCGAAGGACGAGAGATAAAAAATTTTTTATTTTCCCGTTCATTTCTCACCGAGCTTGTTGCTGGTTTTTCTTTCTTAAAAAACCCCTCACCAGCCGGCTTTCATGATCGATGCCAACAACCCTGTGATTGTGTGTCGTAGCTACAAGTACTATTGCATTTTGCTTTTCCATCCTTAGTCTCCTCACGGTCTGCAATGGCCTCTCCCACAGACGGCAAATCGGTAGGTTTTTTTTTGTTTTTTATTTTCCTTTTTGCCTTTTTTTTTGGCTCGTCCTTTCTGGCTTCTCGGCTGATTTGTTGGACTTCACCTCCAGAACCTTTCGTTCGTGCTCAAGCGGCCACATGACGTGACGTTTGAGCAGCGGCCGGTGCCGGTGCTCCAGTCGGAGCACGACGTGCTGGTGGCGGTCAACTACACGGGCATCTGCGGGTCGGACGTGCACTACTGGGAGCACGGGGCGATTGGGCACTTTGTGGTCAAGGAGCCGATGGTGCTGGGCCACGAGTCGGCGGGCACGGTGGTGGGGGTGGGCAGCAGCGTGACGACGCTCCGGGTGGGCGACCGCGTGGCGTTGGAGCCGGGCTATCCGTGCCGGCGCTGCGAGGCGTGTCTGGGCGGCCACTACAACCTCTGTCCGGAGATGCGGTTTGCCGCCACGCCGCCGTACGACGGCACGCTGACGGGCTTCTGGACGGCGCCGAGCGACTTTTGCTACCGGCTGCCGGACCAGGTGTCGCTGCAGGAGGGCGCGCTGATCGAGCCGCTGGCGGTGGCGGTGCACATTGTCGGCCGCCAGGCCCAGGTCTCGCCCGGCCAGTCCGTCGTCGTCATGGGCGCCGGCCCCGTCGGCCTGCTGTGCTGCGCCGTCGCCCGCGCGTACGGCGCCTCCAAGGTCGTCGCCGTCGACGTCGTGCCGTCCAAGCTCGAGTTTGCCCGCTCCTTTGCCGCCACCCACACCTATCTGAGCCAGCGCGTGTCTGCCCGGCAGAACGCCGAGAACATCATCGCCGCCGCCGGCCTCGCCAGCAACGGCGGCGCCGACGTCGTCATCGACGCCTCCGGCGCCGAGCCCAGCATCCAGGCCAGCATCCACCTTGTCCGCGTCGGCGGCACCTACGTCCAGGGCGGCATGGGCAAGCCCGACATCGACTTCCCCATCGTCGCCCTGTGCATCAAGGAAATCACCGTCAAGGGCAGCTTCCGCTACGGCTCCGGCGACTACAAGCTGGCCATCGAGCTCGTCGCCTCCGGCAAGGTCGACGTCAAGAAGCTCATCACCACCACCGTGCCCTTTGCGAGCGCCGAAGACGCCTTCAAAAAGGTCAAGACCGGCGAGGTCATCAAAATCCTGATTGCGGGGCCCAACGAGAAGTAATGCCAGCACTCCAACGAGACGCCCCTCTTCTACAAAAGGAATTTTTGTATCACCTCCCTCGAGTCGGCAGCGGCTGCAATAACGGAAAGCTGCAGGAAGCAGCAGTTGAAAGGCCAGTCACAGACGGTCGAGTCTCTTGGCCAGGAGTCCTTTATGTGAAGGCCCAAGCGCCCAAGCGGAGTGCCGCAGATTTTTTTGGATTTTGGATTCTTTTCTTTTTTTCCTCTTTTCCCCCTTCTTTTATGATGCTTTTTAGATAGCCCAATTCCTACTTTTTTTGTGCTCTTTTTTTGGCTGTCTTTGCTCATGTTTGCTATTTCGACCTCTTTTTTTTTCCGCCAAAGCGAAATAGCGTCAGCCTACAAGCCGCCGCAGACGGGTCTCCCTTTGAGGCAGCCTGGCTGGATGTAAGACTGCGGTGCAACTGCTGATGGCCGTCCTGATGCACCGCATCTGCTGTTCCTGCTGAAATGGATAAGCATAAATCTGCCGGCAGCATTTTTGCCTCCCTGCAGAAAATACTCGATGATCCGTGGCTGGGAAAGATGCTCCTGGCAGTACTGAGATGTTTTGACTGGACTCTCTGATCAGACTGCCCCGATCCTTGACAGCGAGGGCTGATTTGTTCAGGGTTGCACTGCAGACGGCGTCGGCATTTTTAAAAAGAAATCTCCATCTTCACCGCCATCTTCACAACCCGGGGTCGGTTGGGTGGATTGCCATCGCAGCACCAGGGATCAGCGGTCTCGCTTCGTGGCCTGCAATATAATACCTAACAGGCCCCAACCCGGAAATTTATTTTTGGCTCACGGCGGTTTTCCCAAACACCAATATCGGCGTGGGTGCGGGTTGTTTGGGGGTAAATCAAAGACAACAGTGTCAGCCATCGGAGGTCCGGTTCGAATCGAGATAAGTGGGGGAGAGGGAAAGAAACCTAACCCCCCCCGGAGAGAGGAAAAAAAAAACCTAACCCCCCCCGGAGAGAGGGAAAAAAACCTAACCCCCCTCCCGGACAAAGAGATCTGACGAGATCTGAAGTAGCGACATCTTTACAGTGGCTAATGTACCACAAAGCTGTGTCGAGTGTCACGAAATCACCAAGCGGTGAGACTGGAACGTTTCAGCATCGCTTCACTGGGAAAAAAAAAGGAAAAAAAAAAAAAAAAGAAAAAAACATCCCATATCTTGGGCTAATTTGAGTCTTGAGACAACACACATGCAGCCCGGTCTTTCGTCCTCTACGACCAATGGCAACATCAATACCATGTCTTCTGGCTTGCGAGATCAGTCCGGCGTCTGGACAAGAGGTCTAGGAGAGCAAGCAATCATGCAAGCCGCAGCCTCACCATCGCACAAACCGTGCAGTTTCAGGACTTGGCAAGGCAGCACAGAACAACCGGCACAGCTGATGGAGAATAAACAAGCTCTATCAGTCCGTCCCGCCGTCCACGGCATATGCAGCCGCTATATACGTCACTGCCGTGGTTATAAAGCAGAGCAGGGAAGACAAAGCAGAGCAGAGCAATTTCGGCCAGACTCACACTTTAAAAAAGCTGCAGGACTCGCCGCCTTCCTTTCTTCTTTTGCCAGCATCGACAAAGTCCAGTATCGACAAAGTCCAGCATCGACAAAGTCCATCATCGCCAAAAGTTCACACTCTGTCGCACTACGCAAACAGTTTACCATGAGACGACGCGGCAACGTGGATATCATACCCGGAACGGAAGTGGTGTTTTCCAGCCGTCAAGATGCAGAGGCTACGGCGACCTCGGCGACGGCGGGGTTCGCCAGCAGCAATAGCCAGCCAATCCTCATCCCACGGCCATCGCCCACAGCCGCCGCCGACCCGCTGAACTGGAGCGCGACGTGGAAGACCATCATCATCGTCAATCAGTTCATCTTTGTGTTTGTGTCCATCATGACGCCGCTGGCCATTGCGCCGCTGACCGGGCTCTTCATGGCCGAGTTCCACAAAACCATCCCGCAGGTCAACCTCCTCTTTGGCGCCGCCGCCATCACGCTGGGCTATGCCAACTTTGTCATCGTGCCGGCTGCCAACGTGTTTGGCCGTCGGCCGGTGATTGCGCTCTGCGGCCTCGTCTGCGTGCTCGCCAACGTGTGGCAGGCCCTCGTCACCAGCTATCCCAGCTTTGTCGGCTCGCGTGTGATTTCGGGGTTCGGCGCCGCCGCCAACGAATCCATCATGCCCATGGTCGTGGCCGACGTCCTGTTTCTGCACCAGCGCGGACGCTCCATGGCGCTCTATTTGTGAGTGCTTTTTTTTCCCGTCTCTCTTCGGTCCTGGTGATGTCCAGCTAAGCCAACTGTCGGTAACATCAGTTGGGCCTACTTTATTGGCCTGTTTTTCGGTCCCATCATATCCGGCAGCATTGCGAGTCACATGAACTGGCGTTGGTTTGTGAGTGTCCCCAAAAGTGCTCCCAAAAGTGCTCCCAAAGGTGGTCCACATGACAGTGCTCCTACATATCACCCCTGCTGACTGGCCAGTTTTGGGTCTGCACCATCTTGCAGGCGCTGTCTCTCGTCCTCATCATTGTCGCTCTTCCTGAAACGCGATTCAGTCGGCCCACCGAAGGCACCGCCGCGTTAGGCACCGACGACTCAGACACGTCTGACAAACCTGTCAAGGCAGGATCGCCCACGATAGCAATTCAAGATGTGGAGCACGCTGCGACGGATGCGATTGCGGCCGCGCCTGCAAGACAGCAACGACACGCCACCGGCAATGCGGCCACTGTTGAATCCGCCGAATCCCCCGACAGCACCCGCGCCGCCGCCTATCCGCTCCTGGGCAAAGGCCGGCCGTCACGTGCCCAGTTCTCGCTGATCCCGCGGCCGCGCTTCAACCACGGCCTGGCCATGGTGGTGCGCGACGTTGTGTCGCCCGTGCAAATCCTGTTCTGCTATCCCATCGTGCTGTGGGCGTCGCTGACCATGGGCTTTGCCGCCAACTCGCTGCTGGCGCTCAATCTGACCCAGGCCCAGGTCTTTGGCCCGCCGCCGTACAGCTTCTCGCCCGCCCAGATCGGCTATGTCAACTTTGCCTTTGCCGTGGGCGCCATTCTCGCTCTGCTGACGGCGGGGCCGCTTTCGGACTGGGTGGCGCTGCGGGCCGCCCGCCGCAACGGCGGCATCATCGAGGCGGAAATGCGATTGCCCGCGCTGGTGCCCTTTGTCGCGGCCAGCCTGGTGGGCATGACCGTGGCCGCTGTCGGCTACCAGCGCAGCTGGAACTGGCCCGTCATCGTCGTCGTTGGCTACGGCCTCGTCGGCGTGCAGGTCGTCGGCATCCCCGCCATTGTCATTGCCTATGCCGTCGACAGCTACCGCCATCTGCCCGGCGAAATCATGATTGCCGCTACCATTGTCAAGAACTCTTTTGGGGTGAGTTTTATGGTCCTTGCAAGTCATTCGGCTTTGATCCGGTTTGGGCCCGCTTTAGTTCCGCCGCTATCCTGCCCTCCCTCTCTCTCTTTCTTTCTCTCTCATGCTGACTGACCATGGACAGTTTGCCATGATCTTCTTCTTCAACGACTGGGCCGCGCGCCAAGGCTACCTGGCGCCCGTGCTCATGCTGATGGCCGTCACTGTGGGCCTTTCTGTCCTGGGCCTTGCCATCTTCCTTCCCCTTGGCAAGATGTTCCGCCGCTGGACAATGGACTCGCCCCTGCACAGGCTATGATGATGCGAGCAAGATTGGATCCAGTGCAAATCTAGTCAAAGTCTGTCGCCGAGCTCACAAACAAAATAGATGCGATCTTCGTTCCTTTGCTTTGCTCGGATTCCCTTTTTTTTTATCAAAAAGAAATGAAATCTTTTCGGATCGACCTGCTTCGGATCGGATCCGAAAAGCACACAGGCAGCGGCTCTTCCTGCGGTTAAACCCGCATTTAGACCGCTCGTGTCAAAACCCATGACAGCAGGCTGCGCTTATCGTTTCGTCCCAGCCAGCGATAACAAGTGCTCACTAACACCCACTTAAAATGGCTAGCTCGCGTTTTCCCATTATCATGAATCGCACTCATCCGGCCGACGGCCGCCGCCGAGCCAGCCTGTGGGGAGATTGTGTGCAGCATATCACTTTGCCGCTGTGCCGCTTTTTCTTTTTCGTGTATCTGTGTTGTGTGCTTTTCTGTATGCTTCTTACTTTCTGTTTTTTTTTTTTTTTTTGGTTCTCTTCGTTCTCTTCGTTCATCTGGTTCTCTTCGTTCTTTTCGTTCTCTTCGTTCTCTTCGTTCTCTTCTCTGCTTTCTCCTCTCCTTCTCTTCCGCCTTAGACTGTATTTATTTGTTTTTTATATTGTCTGGATCCAAACTCTTGACATGTTGGATCTCATTATTCGAAATGGGCGAATCGTAAGCTGTATTCTCACTGAGCCACGAACCGCGGTGAAATTCCGCTTCCCTGCCGCACGTGTAGCCAGTGGCTAACACAAAGCACAACTCATGCGTAGGTCACCGCCGCCGAAGTCTTGCCCCTGGGCCTGGAGATTGGCGTCAAGGATGGCAAGATCGCCATGATCGGCCAGGGCTTGGAAGCTGGCACTGACACCGAGATTGTCGATGCCGCGGGAGCATACATCACGCCGGGGTGAGTGCTGTTTTGGGGGAAAAGAAGAGAAAGAGATAGATATCACGGCCTTTGCTTGTTATCGGTTATCCTCCTCTTGCTGGCCCTGCCTTTATGAGTTCTCCTCCTCTTCCTGGCCTTTACTTGCCATCAGTTCTACTCCTCTTCCTGGCCTTGCCTTTATCAGTTCTCCTCCTCTTCCTGGCCTTGCTTTTATCAGTTCTCCTTCTCTTGCTGGCCCTTGCTTGTTGTCGGTTCTCCTCCTCTTTGCTGGCACCAGCTGACAGTGGCTTCAATCAACGCCTCCCCCCCCGACTCCAGCGGTGTCGACACACACGTTCACCTTCAGCAGGGGTTTGTGCCGGCCAGCGACACCTGGGAGACCGGCTCGCGGTCGGCACTGGCCGGCGGCACCACGACCATCGTTGCCTTTGCTGCGCAAGAGCGCCACGAGACGAGCATCTGGCCGTGCATCGAGGCCTACCACGCCAAGGCCGCCGGCAACTCGTACTGCGACTATGGCTTCCATCTCATTTTGACCAACGCCAGCGATGCCATCGTCAACTCGGAGCTGCCGGAGCTGCCGGCCCAGGGCATCACCAGCGTCAAGCTATACATGACGTACGAGCCGTTGAAGCTGGGCGATGCCGACCTCTTCAACATCATGATGGTCACCCGTCGTCTGGGCATCACCACCATGATCCATGCCGAGAACAACGACATTATCTCGCAGATCATATCGTGGGTTTCTCTCTTTTTTGTGGCCCCGGTTTTGAAGCCTTTCTGAGTCTTCCTTTTGTGGGAGACTTTCCCTCTGAGCTTCTTAAGCTGACTGAAGAAGCCGACTCGTGAAAAAGGGCAACACGCAGACCTATTTCCACGCCGTCGCACGGCCTCAGATCGCCGAGGCCGAGGCCACCTACCGCGCTATCAGCCTGGCCGAAGTCACCGACGCCCCGATTCTTCTTGTGCACATGTCGGCGCCGGCGGCGCTGCAGCACGTGCGCCAGGCCCAGGCCCGCCTGCTGCCCATCCACGCCGAGGTCTGCCCGCACTATCTGTACCTCACCAGCGAGCGCCTGCAGTCGGGCCCCGATCCGCTCGACATCGACGGCGCCACCCATGTCTGTTCGCCGCCGCTGCGCCACGACAGAGCCGACGTCGAGCACCTGTGGACCGAGCTGGCCAACGGCACCCTGACCGTGGTCTCGTCCGACCACGCACCCAGTATCTTTGACCATCCGCAGGGCAAGAAAAGAGGCTTCGTCACCAATGCCGAGACCGGCGTGACCACCGTCGACTTCCGCACCATCCCCAATGGCGTGCCCGGCCTCGAGACCCGTCTGCCCGTGCTCTTCCACCGGACATACGACCCGGCCGACGGCCCGCCCGCCGACGAGCTGGTCCGCATCACCCTGCCGCGCTTCGTCGCCCTGACGTCAACCAATCCAGCCAAGCTGTACGGCCTGTCGCACTGCAAGGGCAGTCTGCAGCCGGGCCTCGATGCCGACATTGTCGTCTGGCACCCCGACGACCACCCGGCCTTCACCATACACAACAAGAACCTGCACCACGCCATCGACTACACGCCCTTTGAGGGAATGCAGGTCCGCAACTGGCCGCGCTATGTGTTTTTGCGGGGGAAGCGCGTGTGGGACCGCGACAACGGCGGCATGCTGGGCACAAAATCCGGCGGCGTCTTTCTGAAGCGTGGCAAGTCCAGCCTCGTCACCGGCCAGCTCGGTCGGACCGTCGCCGGCATGAAAAAGGGCGAGCGGGATTACTGGATGTAGTTGCAGTTGTGCAGTTGGTGTGTGGGGACGGGCAACTGGCCGTTATTAGTCGTGTAAAGAAATCAAAAAAAAAAAAAAAACCTCCCAGCTTCCGACTTGATGTGTTCCGCTTCATGAAGCGGGACAGAGGGGGCATTTCCACCGAAAATGCATGTCCCTCTCTATATTATTTCGGATAAATGGTTCAGTTTTGGACGCAGACACACGAACGCACGGGAGCGAAATGAGATATGGGAGCAGGCGTCGCTCTAGATCGGTAGTAAGCTAGAAGCCAGACTGCCAGCACACAAAAGCCTTGGCTGCACTGAATAGAGTTGCCTGTGTTTTGTCAGTCTTCAATTCTCCGCTTGCCAGTATAGAGAACTCATCTCAGCCCGACTGGGGGCACTTTAGCCTCTTTAAACAGGCAGCCGATTCCACATGCTCGTCTCTTCGGGCCACAAGGGGGAGACAAAATAAAAAAGAGAAAAAATAAAAATAAAAATAAAAATAAAAATAAAAATAAAAATAAAAATAAAAATAAAAATAAAAATAAAAATAAAAATAAAAATAAAACAGCATGAGTTGACGGCTCTCCACATGGCTGCATATAGTGCTGTTTTCACCAAAGATGATGCAATACAGGCAGCATTGATCTCCTCTCGTGTTCTTCTTGTTTTGACAAAAGATGCAAATGAAGAGAGCCGCGCTGCTCAAAGCAAAGCAAAAAGCACGTCGTCAATCGCCACCGTTTGTCTGACGCGACAGAAAGCCACCCGAATTTACCGTCCACTCAAAAAGCGCGATCGCAGTTGAGTCATGCTGCTGCCTCGCCTGTCCCGAGCTGCCGTGGCGGCGGCTCTTGGCCTGTCGGCGACTGCCCCCTTGCCAGCCAACGCGCTCATGTCGTTTCCCGACTGCGTAAAGGGGCCGCTGGCCAACAACACTGTCTGCAATCCCAAGGCCAAGCCGGCCGACCGCGCTGCTGCTCTGGTCAAAGCCATGAACTTGACCGAGAAGCTGGTCAATTTGATCAAGTAGGGATTCCTCAATGTCAATCGGGCTCGAGAAACTTGTTAACTGGCGAAAACTGGCGTCTGACACTTCTCCGTAGCACAAGTCCTGGCGCCGCCCGGATTGGTCTGCCGGCATACGAGTGGTGGAGCGAAGCGCTGCACGGCGTTGCCGGGTCGCCTGGCGTGAGCTTCAATGCGCCGTACCAAAAGGGCGAGTACTCGTATGCAACGTCCTTTGCCAGCCCCATCACGCTGTCGGCGGCGTTTGACGACGACCTGGTCGAACGGGTGGCCACGGTGGTGAGCACGGAGGCGCGAGCGTTTAGCAATGTTGGCCAGGCCGGTCTTGACTTTTGGACGCCCAACATCAACCCGTACAAGGACCCTCGCTGGGGCCGCGGCGCCGAAACGCCCGGCGAAGACCCGTTTCGCGTCAAGGGCTACGTCAAAGCCCTGCTGCGCGGCCTCGAGGGCCGCCAAAACCAGACGGTCAATGGCACGGCCATCCGGAAAGTCATTGCCACATGCAAGCACTTTGCTGCGTACGACCTTGAGCGGTGGAACGGAACGGTGCGCTACGGCTTCGACGCCGTCGTGTCGCTCCAGGATTTGGCCGAGTATTATCTGCCACCTTTCCAGCAGTGCGCGCGCGACTCCAATGTCGGTTCCATCATGTGTTCGTACAACGCCGTCAACGGCACCCCAGCCTGTGCCAGCACCTATCTCATGACCGACATTCTCCGCGAGCACTGGGGCTGGACATCCGACAACCAATACATAACCAGTGACTGCAATGCCATCAAGAGTAAGCCAAGTGATTGTTTGTTTGCTGTTTGCTGCCCACCCTACCCTCTCCTCTCCACTTGCGCGTGCATGGGGCTCACCGGACATCTTTGTAGACTTCAACCACGAGCACAAGTTTAGCGTTGACGGCGCGCACGCCGCAGGCACAGCGTACACGGCCGGCACGGACACGGTCTGCGAGGTGGCTGGCTCCGAAGGCACCGATGTCCAGGGCGCGTTCGAGCAGAAGCTCGTGTCCGAGGCCACAATTGACCGTGCACTGGCACGGCTGTATGAGGGCCTCGTGCGCGCGGGCTACTTTGACCCGGCCGAAGCGTCGCCGTACCGCGCGCTGGGCTGGAAAGATGTCGACACGCCGGCTGCGCGCAAGCTGGCGTGGCAGTCGGCGGCCGACGGGCTGGTGCTGAAGAAAAACGCCGGAGAGCTGCTGCCGCTCAACCTGACGGCAGGCGGGCGCAGCGTGGCGCTGGTCGGCCACTGGGTCAGCGCGACACGCCAGATGCTGGGAGGCTACAGCGGCGTCCCGCCGTACTACCACAACCCGCGAGCGGCCGCCGATGCACGCAACCTGACTTACCATTATGGCGGCGACAACGCGCCCGTCAACCCGAGCCCGGGCACGGCCGACACCTGGACCGCCCCCGCGCTGGAGGCAGCCAAGAAGGCCGACGTGGTGCTGTACTTTGGCGGCACCGACCTGTCGATTGCAGCCGAAGACAAAGACCGCGACGACATTGCCTGGCCGCCTGCCCAGCTGGACCTGATTGCCGCGCTGGCCGCGCTGGGCAAGCCGCTGGTCGTCGTGCAGCTGGGCGACCAGACCGACGACACGCCGCTCCTACAGAACGCCAACGTCAGCGCTCTGCTGTGGGCCGGCTATCCCGGGCAGGACGGCGGCACGGCCGTCTTCGATGCCATCACCGGCGTCCACCCCCCGGCGGGTCGGCTGCCCGTCACCCAATATCCGGCCGATTATGCGCTTGCCGTGCCCATGACCGACATGGCGCTGCGGCCAGGGCCGGGCAACCCAGGCCGCACGTACCGATGGTACGAGCATGCCGTGCTGCCGTTTGGACACGGCCTGCACTACACCAATTTCTCGGCGAGTTTTTCGGGCTCCACAGCCTCCAATCATTCGTCGACCAGACCGAGCGGCCGTCGTCCGCGCATACTCAGCGCCAACAGCACATATGCCATAGCCGACCTTGTCGGCGTGGCCAGCGGCTGCAGAAAGGCGCACCGCGATCTCTGCGACTTTGCCCGCGTCGCCATTTCCGTGACAAACACGGGCACCGCCGCCACCTCTGACTTTGTTGCCCTCGCCTTCTTGGCCGGCCAGTACGGCCCCCGGCCGTATCCGCTCAAAACGCTGGCTGCGTACAAGCGCCTCCGCGCCATTGCGCCGGGCAAGACGGCCCACGCGTATCTGCCGCTGTCCATCGGCACGCTGGCACGCACCGATGCCTCAGGAAACCTGGTGCTCTATCCCGGAAAATACACGCTGTTGCTGGACGTGCCCACGCAGAGCCAGCTGTCGTTTACGCTGACGGGCGACAGCGTGGTGCTCGACGCGTTCCCGCAGCCGCAGAACGGTACTCATGCGTAGGCAGTGATTCTGTACTCATGCGTACGCCGTGCATTGTCGGTTGTGTAGCTTTGAAACCGAGAAAGCGACTTTGGGTGAAGACAAAAAGCTGAATAGAAAAGTTCTAGTTGAAATTGCAAATCAGGTTTTAACACTGTTGAAAACGAAAAAAGAAGGAGCAGCCTGGCGTGGAGGAAGGAACGCGGCCCAGGCGTTTCACATGCAAGCTGTTTGGGAAAGAGGTAATACGGAAGTAATACGACGTATGAAGACTTGATACGTCGTATTATTCTGGGGGCTCTTTCCAGTACTCGTACTCCCTACTGCACCAATCAGGCGTGGGGCATTGTCAGATGGCGGGTGGCCCATTCCCTTTTCAGGAAGCTTTCGTGTCATATGGAGTAGACATCGTAAGATGCCACTGTAAACGGAACTTGCGATTTGTTAAAGTGTCTGGCCACACGTCATTCGTTGCGCAAATTAGTCACTTATCTTCGATGCCTTTTTGCTATTGAATTTGCTTTGCTTTTTAAACCGGCTGGTTCGGCTTGCAGCACCCAACTCCGCACTTTCCTTTCTTTTTTTCTCTCCCCTCCCCTCCCTTATTTGTGAGCAGAAAGCTCCCCTTTACTTTGTGAGCAAAGCCAAAAAAAATATGCTACTAAATCGCCTGGTCCCAATCTTGTTTTCCTGGCTTTGTATCTCGACGCCGTCCCTTGCCATGGCCAACGAAGCAGCCAAACCAACGAAAACGCCGTGGGCCGATGGGCCTATCGAGCTGGTGCATACGCCCCAGTACCTGACAAACAAGGTGCGTCGAGGCTGCCAAGGCCGGGCCAAACTGACAAACTTCCGATGCTAATATGTTGCTCTGCCTGGCATAGACGGACTTGTTTACCACGGGCGCCACGCACATGTGTCTTTTGCACAATTCCATTCTGCGCGGCTACAACAGCATCTACCACCAGGCAGCCCACGTGGCCGAGGCCGACAAGGCCGACTTTGTCGGCTACTGTCTGACGTGGGTTAAGTTTGTCAAGTCTCACCACGACGACGAGGAAGAGGTGCTCTTCCCCAAGGTCGAGGCACTGCTCGCCGACAAGTCCATCTGGGCCACCACCCACGAAGAGCATGGTTTGTTTCTGCGCCGAGCCCAGCCTTGTCTGCGTTTCTCTTTGATCTCGCGATCTCGCGATCTGATGCAGAGCTAACCATGTTGACCCCCCCCAGAATCCATCTTGACCGGCGTCTTCGCCTTTCACGACTACCTGGCCGGGCTGGCCTCGCCGGCCGACTTCTCCGGCGACCGGCTGCTGGAGATCATGGCCTCGTTCCAGGCGCCGTTTGCAAACCACTTCCACTCCGAGGTGGCCACCATTGCCGCTCTGGCCGACCACCCCCAGGCGCCGCCGCCCGACACGCCCGCCGCTGCCGACGCCGCCGCGACCTTCAAGTCCTGGGGCAAGTCCACCGTCACCAAGGCCGGCGTCCTGGACGTGGTGCCCTTCTTCCTGATGAATCTCGACCGGTCCAGCGGCTTTGAGGAGGGCCGCTGGGCCAACTGGCCGCCCATGCCGGCACCCATCCGCTGGGGCATGGCCAACATTGCCGGGGCCTGGCACGGCAGCTGGTGGCGATTTTCCAGCTGCGACGCCGCGGGCCAGCCACGGCCGCTGTACGCGCTGACGCAGCTGGCTGCCGGAGCCCCGGCAGAAGCGCAGCCAAAAGACGCAACCGCCAAAGAACCCGAAGCAGCAAAGCAGGCAAAGGACTCTGAGGACGCGAAAGAGGAGCTGTAATGGGCGGAAGGGACGAAGAAGTCTGTATTGTCTGATACCCGCATTGTCTTGTTTACTACTCGGACGTAGGCATACCCGGAATGTCTTGTTTACTACTCGTACGTTTTGTATCAATGATGAGAATGATTTTGTCGAGCTGGTCTCGAGACTTTCTATTTGTTTTCTTTTTTTGCTGCATATACCCTATAGTTGATTGCTGTACGTCGTACTCGTACTCGTAAATACTTCATACAGGTACGTCGTGCATTTGCAAAGCACAACGTCCAGGGATCTTCACAAAGAAGCACTCTGTACGGGTATCCATACTCGAGTTGGTTGCCCAGGAGGCTCCGCCTACCAGGATGAGAGGGCTGGCCATAGCTTTTGCGGTAAGCCAATCAGCGCTCGCCAGGCCAACTGACGTCGAAAGGCCTAGAAACAGCTTTTGTAGCCCCACCTTCCTGCCCTTCCAGGCTGTCTCTAAAATTTTGTATGGTCGTCAATACTGTATGACGACCTCGTATTGCAATCCTCATACGATAAAAATTGTACCGATCGAGAAGTTTGAAAAGACTTCACCCTCCATACTTTGACTCAAACGACACATACTTCTTACCTCACTATTGCCTGCCGTTCTAGCTCTGTTCGAATCACCAACCAAAACGAAAACAAGAAAAAGCGAAAAATGTCCACTGCCGACGAGCTCAAGGCTCAGGGCAACAAAGCCATTGCCGCCAAGAACTTTGACGAGGCCATGTGAGTGTGCGACTGTTGTTTTCATTCTTCTCTTGCTGTGTCTGTTTTTTCTTCTCCAGCAGGCAGGGCTCTAACTCGCTCGTGCCAGAGACAAGTTCACGCAGGCCATTGCCCTCGACCCGACCAACCACATTCTCTACAGCAACCGGTCGGCCGCGTACGCATCCAAGAAAGACTGGGACCATGCGCTGACCGATGCCGAGAAGACGACGGAGCTGAAGCCCGACTGGCCCAAGGGCTGGGGCCGCAAGGGCACGGCGCTCTTTGGCAAGCGCGACCTGGTGGCCGCCTACGATGCCTACACCGAGGGCCTCAAGCTCGACCCCAACAATGCCGGCATGAAGAGCGACCTGGCTGCGGTGGAGCGAGCGATGGACGTTGAGCTGAGCCGCGACGGCCCGGGAGGTATGTCTCTGTGGGAGCAGTGCTGCTGTGTGGGCAGTGCTGTGTGTGAGCAGTGCTGTGTGTGAGCAGTGCTGTGTGTGAGCAGTGCTGTGTGTGAGCAATGCTGTGTGTGAGCAGTGCTCTGTGTGAGCAGTGCTGTGTGTGAGCAGTTGTTTGTTGCCTTTGTGAGCGCTAACGCTATTCTAGGCTCGTTCCAAGACCCGACCAACCAGATCACCGGTCTGTTCAAGGATCCGAATCTGCTGCAGAAGCTGGCTGCGAACCCCAAGACGAGCTCGTTCTTGGCCGACCCGACGTTCATGCGGAACCTGCAGGCCATCCAGCAGAACCCGCAGAACGCCCAGGCCATCTTCAGCGATCCGCGCATGATCCAGGTGATGGGCGTGCTGATGGGCCTGAACCTGGACGTGGCCGACGGCCCGCCGGGCAGCGGCGCAGCGGCGGCGGCCGCCGCCTCGGAAGCGGAGGAGGAGGCGCAGATGCCAGCAGCCGACAGGCCCAGACCGACAGCAACACCGTCGGCGTCGGCGTCGGCCGCCAAAGAGAAGAAGCCAGCCGACGAGGCCATGGCAGATGCGCCGGCGGAGGCGGCGGAAGCAGAGGAACAGGTGGACGAGGAGGCGGCGGAGGAGGCGCGCAAGCAGAAGGCGGCGCGGGAGGCGGCAGAGAAGGAGAAGGCGCTGGGGACGGCCGAGTACAAGAAGCGGCACTTTGAGGCGGCAATCCAGCACTACCAGGCGGCGTGGGAGCTGTACAAGGACATTACGTACCTCAACAACCTCGGGGCGGCGTATTTTGAAAAGGGCGACTACCAGGCGTGCATCGACACGTGCACGCAGGCGGTGGAGGAGGGCCGGCGCATGTTTGCCGACTTCAAGACGATTGCCAAGTCGTACGCGCGCATCGGCACGGCGCACGAGAAGCTGGGCCAGCTGGACGCGGCCATCGACTTCTTCAACCAGTCGCTGCGCGAGCAGCGCACGCCCGATGTCGTCACCAAGCTGCGGGCGGCCGAGCGGCGCCGCATCGAGGAGGCGCGCCTGGCCTACATCGACCCCGAAAAGGCCGAGGCCGCGCGCGAGGAGGGCAACCGCAAGTTCAAGGAGAGCGACTGGCCCGGCGCCGTCGCCGCCTACTCGGAAATGATCAAGCGCGCCCCCGACGACCCGCGCGGCTACAGCAACCGCGCCGCCGCCTTCATCAAGCTGCTCGAGTTCCCCAGCGCCCTCGACGACTGCGAGGCCGCCATCAAGCGCGACCCCAAGTTCGTCCGCGCCTACATCCGCAAGGCCCAGACCTACTTCGGCATGCGCAAGTACAGCGACTGCGTCGACGCCTGCGCCGACGCCGAGCGCGTCGACCGCGAATTCCACAACGGCGCAAACGCCCGCGAAATCGAGCAGCAGCAGCAAAAGGCCCTCGCCGCCATGTACGCCGCCCGCGAAAACGAAACCGAGGAACAGGCCCGCGAGCGCATCATGCGCGACCCCGAGGTATGTCATTCTTTTGTCCGCTTTTTGCCCGCTTTTTGCCCGCTTTCTCTCTTTTTCTGCTCTGCTTCTTTTCTGCTTCTTCTAACAACTCCAGATCATGAGCATCATGCAAGACCCCGTCATGCAAACCATTCTGCAGCAGGCCCAGAGCGACCCGTCGGCCCTGGCCGAGCACGCAAGAAACCCGGCCGTGCGCACAAAGATCCAAAAGCTGATGGCCGCCGGCGTCATCCGCGTTGGACGATGAAGAGATGTCTCGGTGTTAATTAAAAAAAGGGACAGGACGAAAATGAGAGAGGCTGGCGCTTTGGCTAGGGGCTGTGTGTTGGGCTGGTGTTGGCTTTGGCTCGGTCGACAATGCACCGCAGATACGAGTCGAAGTTCACAGGTGGAGACAAGAACGAGACGAGTACGATAGCGCTGTTGTAATTTTTTACCGTTCGTCCTTCTTTGCGAAAAAAGCAAAAAAAAAAGAAAAGGAACAAGTTGCTGCATTCACGTGAGATGGATATAATAAACAATCCCCCAAAGCTGCATTCACGTGAGATGGATATAATAAACAGTCCCCCAAAGCTGCAATCATATGAAATGGATCTAATAAAATAGGGGAATTTGCCCCGAGATGCATTCATTAGACAGTCTAGTAGAATGTTAAAAGGTCTATCCTGTTATGGTTTTCTTTTGATAAAGGCGAATAAGTTTAAGATGGGAAATTAAAACATGCCGTGCTAAACATGCATTGACTGTGCTTTCTTTCTTTCTCTGAGCTGCAACCTCCTTTCCCGCTTCCATCTTTGTCCACTCAAAGTGGCGAGACTGTTAGCGCAGTTCCTCTTCGAATGCTATTATATATAATCCGTACCAGAGCAGTCATCTCATCGCTCTTGAACACTTGACACAGAACTTCGAGCGGAGACAGGCGTGAACATAACGCTGCTGAAAAAAACAAAGAGAAAAAGAAAAGCGGACGAGGAGAGCCAATTTAAGCAACGGAGAGCCGAGCGGCCCCCATCCGCGCCCCATCCGCACTGCCGCCATATTTTCAACGTCGCGACCGCTCGACAGCAGCCGGGCTCAGTGGCACACCGATTTTGTCGGCAACGTTCGTCATCGACAGGGAAGCCGGCGTCAAGGCGCCCGAAGGTGCCGGTGTTGTGGTCCGAGTGGGAGGCTGCGACCGATTGTGCGCCATGTGAGCCTTGACCAAATGGCCTGCCGCCAGTGCGGAGCAGAGCGACAGCTCGCCAGCCAGAACACCAGCCGCAATGATACGGGCCAGACGACGCGCATTCTCGCCAGGGTGGGTCGGATGCGAGCCGCGAACACCTAAGAGATCAAGCATGGCCGCCTGTGGCTCAAGAATCGTGCCGCCGCCCAGCGTTCCCACCTCCAGCGACGGCATGGAAACAGATATCTGAAGAGAGCCACGAAGACTGGAACGGTTAGCCTGATGCGAAGGAGAAGGGGAAGAAATAGGACAATTAAAAGCAGGACTAAAGTGAGAGTGAATTGTGTTTTGTATCCCAAGCCAACCTACTTTTTCATAATCGTGATGCAGTTGGCGCTCTCAACCACCTGGGCCGGATCCTGGCCCGTTGCAATGAAGATGGCTGCCACAATGTTGGCCGCGTGTGCGTTGAAGCCGCCAATGGATCCAGCCATGGCAGAGCCAATGAGATTTTTGGACACGTTCAGCTCCACCAGCGAATCGACGTCGCTCTTCAGCACGCTCTTCACAACATCGGCCGGGATAATGGCCTCCGCCACCACGCTCTTGCCGCGCCCGTCAATCCAGTTGATCGCAGCCGCCTTCTTATCAATGCAGTAGTTGCCGCTCAGCGAGATGATGTTCATGTCCTCGAATCCCGCTTCCGTCGACATCACATGCAGCGCATGCTCCACGCCCTTGGAGATCATGTTCATGCCCATGGCATCCCCCGTCGTCGTCTTGAACCGGATGTACAAGTTCGTGCCCGCCAGCGCCGTCTTCATCGAATCGAGCCGAGCAAACCGGCTGGTCGAGTTGAATGCCTTCTTCATCGTCGCCTGGCCCGCCTCCGAGTCCAGCCAGATCTTGGCCGCGCCCGCCCGCTCAACCGTCTCAAAACTCAGGCACGGGCCGCGTGTCATTCCATCGCCAGTGAGCACCGTCACGGCTCCGCCACCCATGTTGATGGCCTTGCAGCCGCGGCTCGTGCTGGCAACCAAGACGCCCTCTGTCGTCGCCATGGGCAAGAAATAGCTCTGCCCGTCAATCACAATAGGGCCCGCCACGCCCACGGGGATGGGCATGTATCCCACGACATTCTCACAGCATTGCCCAAACACTTGCGCCCAGTTATAGTTCTGGAAAGGCAAATCCGACGTCTCGAGAAGACCGGTCAGCTCCGCAGTTGCCTTTGTCCGCGAAATAATGGCTCGCCGAATCTTCACAGCACGCGTGTAGTCCTTGAGTGTCTTCTCCAAGGCGTATCCGGGGATTTTGCCGCGCATCGACAGGTAGATCACCTCGTCGTCGTTTAGTTCATGCGCACGCTGCTCCTTTAGCATCCGCTCCAAGTCAGCAGGCGTCCGCTGAACGGAGACGGTCGACAGCGAGAGCGCCGGAGCATTCTGCGCTTGCGCTGGCGACGCCTGCGGCCGGCTAGGGTCCCCCCTCCTTTGCTGCTTTGCAGAACGCATCGACAGCGAGTCGCCCTCGTCGTCTGTCAAGGCTGGCGTCATGGGCTTCGATGACGGCGGTGACCGCTGAAAGTCGTCAAAGGAGGGCAGGCTTGTAGATGCAGTGTCGTTAAACTTTTGCGCCGCGGCAAGTTCGTTGGGATCAATCGGGTGGTCTGGAATGTTGGGGTCCTTGATGCCCCAGCGAGCCACGTTGAAGAGATAGCCGTTCAGAGCAACGCTCAGGGCTAGAGCAACAATGATCCACTTCGACAAGACGGGGTCTTCAAGGCTCTTGAGAATGCTTCCGACCACGCGGCCGCCAACACCGACGCCGTTGGAAATGAGACCGTCAGCATCGCCGCTGGCCAGGCCATCGACGCCTGGCCGGGACGACGGGAGCGCGTAGTGAACCGATGGATATTCAAGCTCGTACTTGATTGGAGTCAACACAGTAACAATGGTGTCCTGGCTTCTCTCCTTGGCCGTGGCAAGAATCGTGTCCAGTCCGTTAGACGCGACTTTGAATGGATCAATAGGCGGAGAGGCAACGACGCCGCCCAAGCCCCCGGCCATGGAAGAAATGGACGCGAACGACGAGTCGGCGCTGCGGAACGGCAGTGTGCAGAGGTTCAGAACATTAATAATGATGAAACCAGAGACCATCAAAACTTTGAACTTTGGAACGCTGGTGCTCTTAATATGCCGACCAAAGATGAAGGTGTTCGGCTCGTTCTTTGCGTCGGCCCGCGGCCAGTCGTTGCGCCGAGCGACGCTTTCAGCCACGCGGTGGCTTACACCGTCATCCTCCAGGGCCTTCCGCAACTCCACATGACGCTTAATCCGGTTGATCTCCAGCTTGATGCAGAGAATGGCTGTGTAGAAGGTGAAGAGCAAAATGCCGTCAAAAAAGAGAATCCAGGCTGCCAAGAAGCAAAACTGCTGCAGGCCGCCCTGCACGCCAGAGGCAGCGCCGATGACCAGGATAAGAATCTCAATGGCATAGTCGCACACAATGTCATAGCCCTTTTCCTTGATGGCCATCTGAATGGCATACTGAATGGCGCTCGTAGACGCCGCAGGCGACGCCTTGCTGCCAGAGGTGGCGAGGCTGTTGCTGCTGCTCACCGTTTCCAGAGTCCGGCGGTGATCGAGGGCGTGGGAGAGCACGGCCTTGGTAAGAGCCGTGTTCTTCTCAAAGCCAATCGTGACAACCAGGAAGGGAAGACCTTCGGAAAGAAGGACCATATTGATGGGCACGCCGAGCTTCGTCGTGACAATGAGGCCAAAGAGGAAAGCAAACACCGACGAAAACAAAACACTAGTTCCAAGCCAAAAGTTGGAGCCCATCCGGCGCATGGACAGGAAGAGAGAAACAAAGGTGAGATGCATGGACAGATAGCCAAGGACCATGATGATGATATCAAGAGTCTCGGCGTTTTTCAGGAGGTCAACGAATTCCACCCAGCCGTTCTGCAGCCACCGCACGATGCTGGACCGGCCCTGTGCGCCGGCGGCCTTCATGATCCACATTTTCTTTTCCCGGCCATGCTCTTCGGTCACGCGGAAGTTGTCCTGGCCTTGGATGTCGTTGGGGATTTCGCGAGCCGCGGACGTGAATTCGGGGGCCTCGTCGTACGGGACCACGAAAGCAAGTGACGAGTCTTGCGAATAAGCAGCCAGAGGGTTGGGTGTTGAAGGCAGAGCTGTTGTCGATATGTTTGCAGGGATTGGAATGGCATTGAGCAGAGGAGCCGTTTTGGGGGCATTGTCCGAAAATGACTCGGGGAAGACAAAAGTCAAAAGAGCCAGGTGTTCGGCACCCGCCGGCAGGGTCTCGTCGTCGACATCAAACGGCTGCCACTTCCAGGCCGTTTCAGCATTGGCCCGAAGGCTGCGACTGCCTTCGGTCAAAGACGGCCAGTCGGCCCGGCGAACGCTCCTGCTCGAGGCATCAAACAGACTCTCCTCAAGCAAGCCCATGTAGGTTGAACTTGCGAGGACAGCAACGATAACAATCGTGTGAATTGGATGCGACGAGGTTATGCTTGACATCATTTGCAGGATGGGTGTCAACTTTCGGTTTAGCCATGACGGAGCAACCGTCTGAGCAGCAGGCTGCTCGCCACGAAAGCGAGAGGGTAGGAGCGAAGAGGCGATCATGGTTTCTTTTCTTTTTCAAAAAAAAAAAACAAAAAAAGAGGAAAAGGTTGGAAACGAGACGAGAGACGCGTGGGCTATTGAGAATACATTGGCCGAAAGTCGAGCAGTAAGACGGTCAGACAAAAACCCGCAAAGCTAAGAAAAAAAAAAAGAAAAACGGTCAGCATTGCTTTTCACACAGCAAATCCAAAAGGGGCGCAGCTGTGGACAAACTGTGTGATGTTCTCTCCCCTCCTCCTTCTGGGTAAGAAAAACGGGATGCACGTACAGAAACAAGAGCGGTGGAGGTTGACTCCAATACTTAGACTGGACGAAATCGAGGCAGGTTGAAGAATGCCTGACTTGCAGCCAACGTCTTTCTTATTGTGCGTGAGGAGGCGGCAGAAAGATCCAAGTAAGGAGACAGGCAGAAGAGCATACGGAGCACGTCGTCCACAGGAATCCTCCGTCGAGCAGAGGACGGGGGGGAAAAAAAGGAGGCGGTGGGAAGAGATTGGCAAATTATGGGATGGGAGATCCGCAATCGTGCAAGCATTACTCTGTAGAGCGATAGCGCAGTCTCCACAGCCCAAGATGGGTCCGTCCAGACCTAGTGAAGAGCGAACCCCTTAAGCCTCAAGCCGCAATTGAAGCTGCTTCTCCCTCGTTCGACACACGAACAGCGGGCAGAATGAAAAGGAGCGGGCAAAGGCACGGAAAGAAACAAGAAAGGCATGGATTGGTGAGACGTGAGGTGGACTTTGGAAGAAAGACGTTGAAGAAGCAAAGAAGTTGTGGGTCCATGCAAGACAAAAAAAAAAAATTGTTTGTCTTTACGGCGTATTACGAGTATTGTACAGCCACAATCTGTGGTGCACTCGACCTGCACTTTAAAAGTAATACTCGGATTGGTTGATGTACAAGTACACATTTCTCCGAACAGAGAGCTAGTATGAGGATGTACTCATACTCGTAGTGAGGCCAAGGAGACCCTAGCTCCTTCCCTTTAAAATCTGGAGTTTTGTTGGTGCTGTTTAGCGCGGAAAAGCCCCTCGCAGTTGCCCTCCAGTTCTCGTAGACCAATGAGAACCAATGACCAACAGCAACAGATCTCAACATGGCCTATGCAAGAATAACGTTGTTAAGAGGGGCCTACCTAAAATCTGGGTTTCGGGCTGTTTTCCAAGTATTATTAAAGTACATTGTAACTTCAGAAGGCATATCAATACCTGCATGTCGTGCTCTGTATTACCAGTTTACTCGGACAGCTTAACGTCACTGGACGAAGCTTTTACTCCGTCTCACACTCGATCCCACAGACTGCTTATCATCCCGACCCGATTGGCTTCTGTTTTGGTCAACGAAATGCTTCTTTTGCTTTGTCTCTTTATCTGCAGACCGTCAACAGCTTCCTATTGTCCTGTCACGGTCTTAGTATTATGCCCTGAAGCCGGACGCAAGTGGCGGCGAACAAAGAACACAACCAGGCCACAGCTAACGAAATTCGGGGGGGTTGAGGTAACTGCGATGCAAGGCAGCACGACATTCCAGCCCTGCATTTCCGAACCTGTGCCGACGGGCCTTTCTCCGATGACTGCGAGCCTGCGGATTGTGTCACGTGCCACTTCTGGCGGGATCGAACACTGACATGCGCCCCAGCAGTTCGCTGATAACAGTGAAAAGCAGACAACATATGGTAACGCCAGAAACAATGTGACGTCGGAAACAAGATAACTGTCCTGCTGTTTGTCTGGCACCTGTCCTGCTGTTGGCCTGTTATTTTTTTTTCCGCCGCCCGCCTCAAAGATGGCATTCAAGCCTGCTCTTATCGTGGTCGACCTGCAGGAGGATTTCTGCCCTCCGGTACGCTCGCGAAAGTGGGGTGGAGATGCAAAGGGCAGGGAGGAGGAGCAGCCGCGTTTGCTGACAAGCTGCAGAACGGCTCGCTGGCCGTGGCACAGGGCCGGGACACGGTTGGCGTGATCAACCGCTTGCTGGCTCTGCCGGGGTTTGCTGTCTGCGTGGCTACCAAGGACTGGCACCCTCCCGACCACATCTCGTTTGCGTCGAACCACGCCGGCAAAAAGCCGTTTGTCGACTTTGCCACGGTGACCAATCCGCTGAACCCGGCAGAGCCGTCGTACGAAACCCGTCTCTGGCCCGACCACTGTGTGCAGGGCACGCCGGGCGCCGAGCTGATCCCGGAGCTCGACACCTCGCGCCTCTGTGCCGTGATCGAGAAAGGCACGCGCAAAGAGGTGGAAATGTACAGCGCATTCTACGACCCCTTCCAGAACCCGCGCGTCAGCGACAGCGGCTTGGCTGCGCTGCTGCACAGTCCTCCGCCGCCGCCGCCGCCGCCGCTCGCGGACGGCGAGAGCGCCCAGAGCGCCCAGAGCAGCGCAGCCAAACAGCAGAGCTCCCCTGTTACGCATGTCTACGTCGTCGGCCTGGCTGCAGACTATTGCGTGCGTTGCACCGCGCTGGATGCAGTCAAGGAAGGCTTTACCACGTACATTGTCCAGGAGGGCACTCGGGCCGTCGACGCCTCCAGCTGGCCCGCCCAGGAAGCCGAGCTCAGAGCAGCTGGCGTGGCGATCATCAGCATGGATGGCCCCGAGGTTGCGCGTCTGAAAGCTGTGTGAGGAGAGGCCACACACGCGCGCGCACCACACAAATACACATTCATCTTTGGGCATGTTGAGGCGCGCACACGCAAATACACAGTCATCTTTGGGCATGTTGGGGCGCGCACACGCAAATACACAGCCATCTTTGGGACATGTTGGGGTTCGCCCAAAGCAGGAACCGTAGATAGGCGGCTTGGTTTTCCTAGATTGGCGACACCGGTCATTTGCCGTGTTTCTCTGGACCAGAAACACGATTGTTATGATGACCTTAACGTTGCCGTGGTCTAGGCCGCCAAGCCGGTAAAGAAAGGCAGAGGAGGGGAGCGTCACTGGTTCAAATGAATGAGATGAAACTACTCCGCAGTCCCTTGGCTGCCAAGAGGGTGTGTTCTACAAGTTCTGGACGCTGACGATGATCTTGCTGATGCGGGGAGACTCGACTGTTTTTCTGCGGCTCTTTCAAACTTTTTTTTTTTTTTTTACCCTTTCGTGAAGTTTTAATTGCACGTCAATGCAGTCTTTCGAGCCAAAATTCTCCGTGTAAAGTGGTTTTGTTTATTTCATACAATCTTCTCGTTTGGGCCTCTCATCTAAGCTAGTCAATTCTTTTACGTGGACTGGTGATGGGCTATGTTTCTTTCGCCCTTTTTCCTACTGGCTACGAGTCAAACAAAAGATAACGGCGTGGACTGATGCTAAGCACGGCATTTTAGACGCCGTTGCGCCTTTTGTGCAAGATGGTGCTTTGCTCACATAGCGCTAAGCCTGCGGAAGCAGTATGGAGTAATACGACGTACAGGGACTCAATGCCCCATTTTAGGACGTGCACGCTCTGCCGGTTCGGAGCGAAAAGGCGTCAAAGCTGGTCTACCCTCGTATAACCGGATGTTTGCAGACGAGCAATGACAGCAGCCGTTTAGAAACTCGGTCACATTTCAATCATAATAGGCCGCTAAAGACTTTCGTTCTTAATGGGCCATGTTAAGGTTCTCACCTTGACAAAAGGGCGTTTTCTGTACGTCGTACCCCGCTTGTAGCTCGACAAACGGTGAACTTGCCGTACATATAATATAAAAACCAAACCCAAAAAAAACTGCGGTCGAGCACGGGGACGTCTCGGTCTCCACCGAGAAATGTCAGTGTGTTAATTTCAGGGCGTTAAACCAACCGATTGTCATAAGACAGAAGCATAAGTAGTAGATCCTAAAGAGATGCAGTTCTACCAAATTGCGCCCTCTAGTTGACGCCAGTTCAGGAGTTTTGTGAGAACGATGAAGTGGGAGGGGGAAGGGGGGCAGGGGGGAAGGTTAAAGATGGTGAGCTTCCGTCTCTGCCAGTATTAGTACCCAGATTCGTTTAATAGAAAACATGCCCAGTCCCCCGGTTCGTCCCCTCGCCTGTTTCCGATGTGCTTTCCGTTACTTTTGATCCACAGAAAGATAGGCAGATTTTGCCTACCGTTTTTCTCGCGACTTTGGGCGTGCTCACCGCCAACCACAACACTTTTTAACTTTCACAATGGCACGGCCCATGCCGGAGCCAGGAAAGACTGCCAGTGACCAAGGGACGGTTGCCAGTTCTTTGGACGACGCGGACGCCGCAGCCCCGACTACCATTCCAGCACCGGCCATCAAAGATGCAGAGACTACGGCACCAGCACCGGCCACAGCGTCCAGCGCAGAAAACGATGCCACTGCCGCCGATGTTGTCGCAGCCGCTGCGGCTGCTTCTTCTGTGGTGGAGGCACCAGAAGAGGGTCGGACCAAGCTGCAGACAGCTGCCATTATAGGAGCTCTTGGGTCCGCCATGTTCTTGAGTGCACTGGACGTCTCCATCGTCACCGTGGCCATTCCCACCATCACTGCCCACTTCAAGACGACGGTTGGATACACCTGGATTGGCTCGGCATATATGCTGTCAAACGCGGCGGCGGCGCCGGCATGGGGGAAGATCTCCGACATCTGGGGGCGCAAGCAGATTCTGCTCTTGGCCGTCGCCATCTTTTGGGTCGGGTCTCTGCTGGCCGGCGTCAGTGTCAGCATGGCCATGTTGATTGCCGGGCGAGCAGTCCAAGGTGTCGGAGGCGGCGGCATTATCATTCTTGTCAATGTGTGCATCAGTGATCTGTTCTCTGTGCGGAAAAGAGGTAAGCCACATTTACTCCGTCAGGCAGCAGCAGCTGGGCCTCTGCATTTTCTTTTCTTTTCTCTTTTTTTTTCTGGTCTTGGAAGAGATCCCTGAATTGATCGGTCTGCTGATTTCTGAGCTGATAAGGCCAGTACTTTGGCTTCATGGGACTTGTGTGGACCTGTGCGGCCGGCATGGGGCCGGTTGTGGGCGGCGCCTTCGTTTCGCGGCTCAGTTTCCGATGGTGCTTTTACATCAACTTGCCCGTGTCCGGCGTTGGCTTCTTGGTGTTGCTTTTCGTCCTGAAGCTGCACAATCCCAGGACGGGCATGCGCGACGGGCTGGCAGCCGTTGACTGGCTGGGCAGCCTGACTGTCATTGGCGGCACGCTGATGATCCTGCTTGGCCTCGATTTCGGCAACGTTGTGTTCCCGTGGCGCTCGGCCGCCGTGATCGCCCTGGTCGTCTCCGGGGCCGTGCTGCTCGCTCTGTTTGCCGTCGTCGAGTGGCGCTATGCCCGCTTCCCCGTCATGCCCCTTCGCCTCTTCCGGCAGCGCGTGGCCGTGGCGTCGTTTTGCGTCAGCTTCTTCCACGGCTTCGTTTTCATCTCGGGATCGTACTACCTGCCCATGTACTTCCAGGCCGTGCTGGGCGCCTCTCCGCTCAAGTCGGGCCTGTACGTGCTTCCGTACACGTTCACGGTGTCGCTTGCTAGCGGCATCACCGGCGTGGTCATCCGCAAAACGGGCCACTACTTGGCCGTCATCATTGGCGGCATGAGCCTGCTCACGCTCGGCTTCGCCCTGTATGTGGACCTGGGCGCGACGGCCCACTGGCCCCGGATCGTGCTCTACCAGATCATTGCCGCCGTCGGCGTCGGCAGCTGCTTCCAGAGCCCGCTGATTGCGCTGCAGACGACGGTCAAGCAGTGCGACGTGGCGTCCGCCACCGCAACATACACCTTTGTCCGCCAACTGGCCACGGCCATTTCGCTGGTTGCCGACGGCGTCATCTTCCAAAACAGCATGCAGCACCAGCACGCCTCGCTCGTGGCCGCCATCGGCCCGCAATCTGCCGACCTCTTGACGGGCAGCAATGCCGCCTCGAGTGTGTATGCCGTGGGCGCTCTCGACGCCGCCGCCGCCGCCGTGGCCCGCAAGGCCTACTGGACAAGCATTCGCAACATGTACATTCTGCCGGCGTGCATGGCGTTTGCCGGGCTGGTGGCGGCATGCTTCATAAAGCAAAACACGCTCAGCGCAGAGCACGAGGAGCACAAAACGGGGCTGAAGAGTATGAAACAGGCGCTGGAGAGCGAAAAGCGGGAAAGACAACTAATTAGGCAAGATGGCGAATTTGGGCATGCGAAAGAGCGGCCATGATGAGCCTGGACCGGCTGAGCATTTGGTGTTTTTGCTTTTTTTTTTTTTTTTTGCATTCTGCTACATCATGATCGTATTGACGCTCTGAAGTAAAATAGAAACTTTTTTGTATAGCGCAAAGCAAACATTGTTCGATGCAATAGAAACGAAAATGGAAACTGCGTTCAACGCGGAAGTAGTAATAACCCGTTTGAGCCTTCAGAAACCAGGTCGGTCGCTCTTACCTTTGTTCATGCTACAACCCAATCTCCTCCTGCAACAGGAAACAGGGTGCCAGTAATCACTTTCTGAAAAAAAAAGGGCTTTACGGAGTGATATCTCCTCTTTTTTTTTTTTTTTTTTGCTTTCCTTTTTACCAACATTAAACCTTCAGCAAAGACTTTGACTGCTGTTGTTTTAGTTCGAAGCTGTTGGCAGCAGTGGCTAACCCGCCTGAAGGTCTCGGCCTGCTAGACAGGGCTGTCCATCGATTACAAATCCCAGTAACTGACCAACTGACATTCCGTCTCGCCCTCAGTCAGGACATTTCAAATCAGGAACAAACTCCAAGTTGCACAGCAACTTTTCAATGTTTGACAGCTTGGTGGCTCGACCTGATCGACGAAAAGACGCCGCTCACGCCGCTCACGCGCGTGCAATCCCGCATGGCAACCAAGACACGCAGCTCAGAAGGCTGCTGGACATGCCGTCTCAGGCGCAAAAAGTGCGATGAGACGCGTCCCGTGTGTGAAGGCTGTGCAACGCTGGAAATCCAATGTGTCTACAGCGACACGAAGCCGGAATGGATGGACGGTGGCCAGCGCCAGAAAGAGATGGCCGATGCCCTCAAGGCCGAAGTCAAAAACAAGGCCGCATGGCGACGGGACAAGCGGCTGGTCCAAGGCATCGAGACCGGCACGGCCGCCATCAGCCTCGCATCGGGCTCGGATGGCGAGCGTATCATAATGTCTGTGCCGACCGCGGCGGCGTACTCGGCAGCGGCGGCGGCACAGCCATTTGCAGGCGGCACGACTGTGTTTTCTGACCAGATGGTGCGGTCGTTGCCATCATCCACCGGCTCGCAAGGCTCGCGCGACTCGACCACAGACCTCGTCACTCCGTCGTCGGGAGAGGACGCTGGCCTGGATTTGGGTTCCCATGCCGTGCTCCACTCGCCATTGTCGTCCACCACGCCGTCGTACGGAGACCTGTCATCACAGAGAGACGTCTCGTCCCTGCCGTCGTTGGCAGATGTGCAGCAATTGAATGTACTCTCCATGCCGACCGCGGAATCATCTATGGGAGATGGACAAGACAGCTTTCATTATGGTTTGCAGCCTTTGACGACCACGTCACCGGTGCAGCACCACCGGAACCACCAGAACCAGAATCACCACCAGGAGGAACACCACCAGGAGGAACAGCAACAGCAGCAGTCATCAGCGTGGAACCCTCTTTTTTCGCTTGCACCACTGCACTTGGAGCAGGAACGCGAGCTGAACTTTGTCATGATGTACCTTGACTATATCTTCCCCTTTTTGCATCCCTTCTACCGGCCCAACCTCATCAAATATCACGGACGTGGGTGGCTGCTGCGACTGCTGATCACGAACAAGGCCCTGTACCACACCGCTCTGAGCCTCTCGACGTACTTTTTTTCCGCCATGGTGACCCTGCAGAGTCAGTCACTGGACGGCAGCTGCCAGATGCGCAATGAGGCGGATCTTCACAAGCAACAGGACCTGTTTCTGTGCGAGCTGCAGCACAGCCTTGGCGAACTCAACCAGCGCGGCGTCCAGGGCCATCTCGACGAGAGCGCCCACGTGATGGAGAGCATCATCCAGCTGTTGTACTTTGAGATTATCAACTCGAAGCTCGAAAGCGATATATGGTGCATGCATCTGGATGCTGCTCTGCACTTGTTTGAGCAGATCATGGAGCACCACGCCACCGTGCTCCCTTCTTGCGGAGACTGTCACCAGCTAGCACAACCAGCACAACCAGCACAACCAACACAGCCAGCACAGCCGGTTCAGCCGACACAGACCGCACAGCCCGCACAGCCCACACACTCCGCACAGCCCGCACAACCAGCACAGCCTGCTCAGCCCGCCAACAACATTACCGAGGGAACCAAAATGTGCCACCCCGCCGGGTCTTGTGCTAATACTCCTTACTATTCATGGGACATGGTCATGGAAAGACTTTCACCCTATCGGACGGCCATGTGCGCCCTGCTACATGTGGAAACCGTTCCGTACACGGCTGATCAGACGGCGTTCTGCTTTTACACGTCACTGCTCATCTATGTTGATATTGTTGCGAGCACGGTCCTCGAACAGCCGCCGCGCCTGAAGCGTTTCCACACGTTTCTGATGCCGTATCGGCGTGCCGGCGGCAGCAACGGCGACGGCATACTTCAGCTCCAGCCAGAAATCCCAGAGTGCGGCAGCAGCAGTGCTGCCGGCCACGTCAGTGAGCCGGTCCAGCTGGATATTGCAGAGGTGACTGGTATCGAAAACTGGGTCTTGCTCACCTTGGCCGAGGTGTCGGCTCTGGCAGCATGGAAGAAGGAGGCGTCACGGACACAGACGCTCTCCATCCTGAAGCTTCTCGAGCGGGCCGCGGGAATCGAGGGCCAGCTGCGGGCACGCTTGATTTGCCTAGAGGCGCGCATATCTGCCAGCAGAAACGGGGGCGGCAATGGAGGCGGCGGTGGAGACGGCGGTAGTCACAGCGGATACTGCAGCGAGCCCTCGCCTATGCTAGCAGACGAAATCCCGCGGAACTACCTGGAAGCAATGCTGCACTTTCACGAGCAACGCCGCCGCCAAGATCAGCCGCCGCCGCCTCCGCCGCCGCCGCAGCAGCAGCAGCAGAGGCAGCAGGAACACCAGCCGCAAGATGCCGCCGGTCCTGCACCAAGAGGAGCTTTTGGGAGCTCTGGCCAGCCAGGCTCGGCCCATGTCTCTCCGGACGTCGTCAACCTCATCTGGGGCCAGGCCACCCTGACATACTTGATGGTTGTTGTCAACGGATGGCAGCCGGCGCTGGAGGCCGTGCGCCAGAGCGTGGACCGAACGGTGGCGCTGCTGGCCAACGGCTTACCGTCGCCGTCGTACCTGCGCACGGTGGTGTGGCCGCTCTGCGTGACCGGGTGTCTGGCGAGCCGCGAGCAGGAGCCGCTCTTCCGCGGGTGGGTGGACTGCATCAGCAACACGGGCGTGTTCGGCTCCGTCAGGGAAGCTTTGCGCGTTCTGGAGGGCGTGTGGGCGCGGAGAGACGAGACAGAGCGTGGGGAGATGGAATACGATCTGGCCAAGTGCTTCAACATCCTAGGAAAGCGGGCGTTTTTGGTATAACAAACGGCTTTTTTTTTTGGTTTCTTTTCCCTTTTCTTCTCTTCTTTTCTCTTTTCTTCGCTTATTTTCTCTTCTCTTCTTCTTTTCCCTATTCTTCTCTTTGGCTCCTTTCCCTTTTCTTCTTTCTCTTAACTTATATCATTTTTGCTCTCTTGCGCTCACATAAGCTTGGCCTTTGGTCACGTCTCCTTTTGATTTAACAACTCCTGTTAAAATCTAATCCAGCAGGCTCCCACGTTGTCAATCTATCCAAAACCGCCTAATGAAACATTTCCAGCCTTTTCCCAGGCCTTTTTCCCCTTCATATCCGAGCCAATTTATTATGTCCAGGGCAACCTTTTTTTAACCATTCCATCTAGCAGAACAAAAGAAATAAGCGAATGAAAAAAGAGACCGAGGCAAAAAGAAAACAAAATCAACGCCAAAACAGAACCGGAAACCCAAAAAATCAAGACGACAACTTGGGCAAACTGCTGGACAGGCCAGCAAGTATTATGTCAGTTTATGGCGACTGAATGCTGCCGTCTTAAACTCGACTGCTGCCGTTGTTGGCTGCTGCTGCTGGTTGGGGGAAGGGCGCTGCCCGACCTCGAATGGTTCCGCCTCGGAGCAGCCCCAAATCCCACCAGCCCTCGATGCGCTCAATGATGGTTTTGCGTCGTGCTCTCGACGGTTTCTCGCCGCTGGCTGAGTCGAACTTGTCGTACTGGATCGGCGAGAACGTGGAAACGGGCAGAGGCAGTGGAGTCGGCCGTGTCGGCTGACCGCTCGCGGGCAGCGTGGAGTCTGGCATCTGTCGAAACCAGATTGTGGCACGGGCGGACTGGCCCCGCCGGTTCCAACGTTCGTTCGGCCGGAGTTGCGGTGCTTCTGATCCTTGTGACGGCGGCAGTGTATCTGCTGCCGATGCTGCAAAGGGCGTCGCGACAGGGGGAGGCCCGGGGTGGTAAACTACTGAAGATGCGGTGGCAGTGGCGACAGCAACTGCTGGCGGTGGTGGAGACGGTGATGGCAGTGACGGCAGTGACGGCAATGGCGGCGGCGGCAACGCCGTCGAGGAAGACCGCTTTGTTGGCGGAGAAAAGGCAATCTTGATGGTGCCCTTGCGGTCCGGCCGAGCTCGGTAGTAGTGCCCATCGCTGGGAGACAAAGCGTCAGGGCTTGCCGGCGACAGCGGATAGTGGCTGCTCGAAGCGGAGGAGCGGTTCAGAGGCGGCCAGCCGCTCCTGGCTTTTTCTTGATGAGTTGGCGGCGGCGGCGAGAGAGGTGTTGCCAGATCGCCGCCACTGTCGCTGTCGTTGCCGTTGTCGTTGCCGTTGCCGTTGCCGTCACCGTTGTCCGGGCTCTTGTACAGCCCGCTTTCATTGTTGTCACCACCGCTGTAGTTGCTGTTGCTGTTGCTGTTACCATGGCGTTGTTTCAGTAGCAGAGCTCTCCCCCGTGGCTGTCGTGACGCCCTGAGTTCCTATTCGGAGGCCCGGAGGATGCCCCGAGGATAAGTGGTTGCCGCCCGCGGAGGAGCCGGCGTCGGCTGGCGACTGGAGTCATAGCCCGCAGCCAAGCCGTACGACAGCGGCGGCGCCGGGTAGCCGCCGTCGTCGTTGCCGAGGCTGTGGATGCTGCCGCTGTCGCTGACGGCCTTGCCCGCACCAGGCGCCATCTCGATCTGCGACTCGTTGCCGGATCCGCCTCCGCCGCCGGTCGTGGCCGCCAAGGCGCGGCGCTGGCCGACGAAAAGCAGGCCGGTGGAGAAGCCGCTCAGGGCAAAGAGAACGCAGAGGGCGATCAGCAGACCCCAGACGGCCATGATCTCATAGCACGTCGACTGGTTGTCGCCCACGAGCAAGATGTATTTCGCGGCGGTGCGGTCTCCGCTGCTGCTGCCGCCGAGCGGCAGGGCCAGGAAACCGGCCGACGCTGTTTTCGACGTCGCCTTGGGCAGGGTCGAGCAGGTCGTGGCCGAGAGAGGGCCGCCGAGAATGGCGGCAAAGACGACAAAGGGGACCATGAAGACGGTGTCCAGCGCACTGGTCACAAAGTAGGGAAAGTGGGAGTCGTCGTAGGCCGTGGCCGAGAGAAGGGTCCACAGCAGCGCGAGGCAGGACTGTCGAACAGTTAGCTGGTCTTTTCTTCCTCTTCTTCCACCCTTCCACCCTTCGTCTTCCACTTACAACAACGAGGGTGCCGACCAGCTGGCCCGGCGCCGCAATGTGGGCGTGCGAGTCGGCACTGATAAAGTTGCCAACCATACCGACGACGGTAATGAGCGAAATGATTTGGACTGGCCGCGCCCCAACGAAGGCGTAGCCATAGTAGCCGTGGTCTTTGAAGCCCATGATGACGAGGGTGAGGAGCGAGATGTGATGTTGAGACGACACGAGAAGGAGTGTACGGAAATGATGGGCGTTTTAAAAGTTGATAGAAAACTGGCAACGAGGCTCCAGGCACTCAAAGAAGACCAAGGACGTATGAAGAAAGACAAAAAGAGTGACAAAGAAGGACGGGAAAAAAGACTCGGCTAGGAAACGACTGTGCGCAGGCCTGGAAGCAAAGAAAGGAAGAGGGCCAAGATGAACAAAGAAATCAACTCAAAGAAACAAGCACAATCAAAAAATGGAAATACAGTAGTAGGCTTCTATTGGATGTGTCCTACTCCAACAACAACAAAAAGAGGAAGAAAAGAAAAGAACGAATGAAGACATACTGCTCATACGAAGGAGGCACCTCCAGGACGCCGTCTCTTTATACCCATCCAACGCGGCCACGTCTTTCTTTCTCTTGCCTCGCTCATCGCCATGCTTGCTCTTTTGTGCTCGAGTGTTTCTAAATGAGGAAACACATGGGCCCTGGTAAAGAAAAGCCTTCCTGGGCTCATGTCTCTGATTTGCTGCTTCACCTTTTTTCTTGGTGCGGCCAACCTCGATTTCTTCAAAGATTATCTTTACTGGTTTTTGTGCTGCACCCCCCCTCTTGTAGAGCACACCCCCCTTCTTGGCTGAGCAGTTCATCTCAAATAGCCGCCGCGCGAAGCGAGGCCGCTCTCATAGGGTTTTCGTCGCCGTTGAGAGTTACAGGTAGGTTGATGCCCCTGTACTCGTAATAGTACTTGAAACAAGCGACTCCCCATCGAAGTCATTGCACCGCTCATCTACTCGCGGCAACAGCCATAAACGAAAAAGCCCCCATCCTCACAGGCATCCTTCCACGAACCGTCCGAACACAAAAGAAGAAACCCCGAGGGATATGACTACCACAAACATTCGGACGGTACGATAACATAGTACTACAACTACGATTATATCAAAGACCACCACCGACATAGCCATCGACCATGAAGGAGAGGAAACCTATAACAACCTAGTAAGCCGTGACAAGGCTGTACTTGTACACAAGTTTGAGTTCGGAGCAGTTGTAACGACAGATGTCGGATAAAGTGTCTTCCTGTAAGATAGCTGAGCATTACGAGTACAGTGCTCTTGGTGGAAAATTCTCTATAAATTAGTGTACCTGGGCATTTCCGCTTCAACTGATGCTCGTAGGCGCTGGCTGCCCCCCCTGCAATATCGCCTGTTGCGACTGCCGCCGCCCTGCTGGGTCCGCTAAAATCCAGACCCCCTGCATTCGCCAATCGGTATCCCTGTAACAAGCCGTTTTTGCGACGCTGACGGGGCTGATCTAGAGCTGCTCAATAGCAAAGCTGTCCGTTTTGGGATAACAATACCAGGCAAAGCCTCCTCTGCAAATGCCAGTCAAAGCTCCTATGCATGAAATAACACTCGTATGATACGCCACAACTGCAGCCTACTCTATTCACGACTTCTAGAACGCGATCCAAAAATAATAAAAAGCCCTTGTCTCCCCCTTGCGGTAGCCCTTGGATTCTTTTTCTAAATCCCAGATTAGGCGCGGACCGCTCGATTGGAGCTTAGAGCTTCGCCTTTGATGCAGCATCCATGTCGAAAGATGCCCAACAAAAAGACGCCGCCGCCAACACTCTGATTTTTGTCACCCTCCTTTTTGTTGTCCACTGCTTGTAGTGACATGCTGTCTTCCCTGCCTCCCTGCTGTTTTTGGTTTCCAACTCACTGTACTCCGTCCTAGTTTGGCAAATTTAGGGCTGCTGCTCTGCTTCAGCTGCTGTCTTGAGCATTTGTATTACGACCGGACCGGCGGCGGCTCGTCTGAAACAAAAAGAGGTTTTTTTCAACGTTGCTCTCATCCAAGGAATCGCTGTTCTTGATCCGCAAAAATCATAACTCAGCCCCCTCTCGCCTGATGCCGGGCCACCGTGAACGGCTTCGTCTCGCCATGCTGGGTCGGACTGGGCCAGGACTAGCAGCAGTCCAGGGTACGAGAGCATGGGCAATTTCCGATTGGGGGATACAGGAGGAGGGGGGGGGGGAGGAACTGGTTTGGTCCGAACATCCCACTGGTGACTCAATACGAGGCCAAGATTCGGTGGCTTGACATTCAGTCAACCGTTTCGTATTTTGTAGACGCTGAATGCGGCAGTGCATTCATGCAAGCAGAAATAGAGGGAGGAGGAGCACAAGAAAAGCAAAGTCCAGCCGTACTTTGTCGTGTCAGCAGCGAAAAATGCAGGAGAATGGATGGGACGCGTAAGAAGAAAAAGAAGAACAGATTCGTGGTACGGCGCCTCATGAGAAGCAAACAGATGGAACGATACAGACAAAAAAAAAAGACATGGCAAGCAAAAATCTCCAGTCCAGCAACGACAGAAGCTCAAATCATCTGGAAATTTAAACCAAAACAAAATAAAATAATACTATGTCCAATTTTCGCTTCCCTTCTTTCTCTGCAAGCCCGAATTTGCTTTACTATCGGTTTCGGCTCGGACCTGTTAGCCTAACAGGTCATCCAATCCGTGGTTTCCACTTGATGCCGACGCACCGCCGCCAGACCCTGTGGTTGCGGACGCTGCCGGCGCCCCCCAGATCGCTGCTTGGCTCTGCTCTTTAGCTAGCTGGCCCATCGACGGGCCCTTTCCGACCGGCGTGCTCGTCTTCTTGATGCCCGAGCTGGCCTGCGACCACAGCGCGCCAAAGGCATCACCGCCACTGCTGCTGCCCGCTGGCTTTGGCGTGCTGCTCGAGGATGGCGCAACCGGCCGCAGGGCTGCCATGCCTGCCCCGGCCGAGGCCGTCGTAGACGAGGATGCCTGCCGGGTCGGCTGCGGAAACACGGATGTGGTGGTGCTTGTCGCCGCAGGCGCCACCTGCACAGACTGGTAGTAGTTGGGCTGCACTGGCTGAAAGCTGGTCGCTGGTTTGGGGGCCGCCGGCGGGATCGCGGGGGGCGAGTGGAAGGCAGAGTAGTTTGGCGCTGTGCCCGTAATCGAACCGGCAGCCGGCGGCGGAGAAATGGACGACAAGCTCACCATGCCAGAGAGGCTGGCCTGCTTCGGTGCAGAGACCGGCTGCGGTGAAGCAAAGTGGGCGCCCGCCGAGGTCGACGTTGCGAGAGGAGGGGCGTTGAGCGACAGGCCAGCCAGCACATCACTGGCTGCTAGCGCAGGAGCAGCGGTTATGGGTGTGGCAGACTGGAAATCGTCAAAGTCGTCGTCGTCGTCGTTGTTGTTGGCACCAGCAGCAGCAGCTAAAGCGGGCGGGCCGCTCGACGTGCTCGCCGGGGCTGGCTCGTCAAACGAAAACAGGTCGACCTCCGGTGCCTTCTTCTTGGGGGCGGCAGCTGCAGTGCTCTCGGCCGCTCGCCTGCTGCTGGCAGCAGTGCTGCTGCCTGTGGATTTCCGTACGCCTACCCGGCCGTTTGAGTCCGACCGGGTCCGCGAGGATGCCGGAGGTGCTGCCGGCCGACCACCCTCGTCAAACTCGTCGTATTCCTCAAACTTCTCAGACCCGTGGGGCCCACCAGAAGACTCCCCGAAGTCACTCGTCTGCCCGCCGAACCCACCGCCATCACCATAAACGCCACCCGCGTAGCCGCCGTACGTTGCCGAGCTGCCGCCGCCGCCGCCGCCGCCGCCATAGGCGGATTCGCTCCCGAAGCCGCCAAAGCGGCCACCGCTGCCGCTGGAAAACGACGATCCGCCTTCTACACCGATAAACTTGGCCTTGTTTAACCGGGCCTTTTTGCGTTCAGCTCGGATGCGATCCACATCGCTCAAAAGGTCGGACAGCTCTTTCGCACGATTGCGCACGTTGACGCCCTGGTCCTTGCCGTTCTGGTCGATGTAGTGGAACTGCCGAAGCATCTTGAGCAGCGTCAAATGCGACCGGGCATCGTCAATCACTCGCTCGGAGCCGTGCTTGATGAGAAACTCCAGCAGCTGGAGAGCTTTGTATATTTGACGCCATTCTTCAGCAGACTTCTCGGTAAAGCGGCGATATATCATCGGCATGATTTCATTTAGCGTTTGGCTACAAAAGACAATGGTCAGTACGAAGAACGGCGCATCGAAACAGAGAAGAGAGACAAAAAAAAAAAAAAAAAAAGACCAAAGCGGAAGCAAAGAGTGGTAAGCTCACTAGTTGAAGGTGCCATTGGCAATCTCCTGCATCAGCGTTGAGGAGGTACCCCATGGCTCGTTGTTGGTCGCCTCCCGGACCTTCGCCTCCATTTCTGTGTAGTTCATCACGGCTTGAGATAGTCGTTAGCAACGGATGGCCAATGCCTTTGTTGGATGTGGCCAGATGCCGATTCTTACCATTTTGAACCTTTCGCACGCCGGCCTTGATGTCGTACAACGTCAGGTTGGCCACGGACTCCTTCAATGTACTCAGATCCATCTTGCCTGAAAAAAAGAAGTGAACGTGTTCTTGAGCTTTGCTGTGATACCGAACTGTGAGCAGCTACAGATCCAATTGTATCACAGCCGTATGCCGCCGGGAATCGATTGATTTACCAGGTTGTCAAATATTGGAAACCCAACTTGGAAAGGAAACAATAGCCCCCTTTGCATCCGGCCCTCGTGCGTTGGAGTAGCAGAATGAGTCAGCACTTGACACGTGACTTAAAAGGCAACTGGGCCGCGAAGGGTGCTGTTGGGAAGACGAGCGGGAAGCTTCAGTATTTTCCCACGGAGAGAACATGATCGGAAACCAAAATATAGCTTGGCATAAGTGAAATTGGGAATCAAGAGAGCTTCCTTAACGACCACAAGTATGGATACCTTCGTAGTATGGATGTATTTTGTTACCTTAAAAGCCAAATCAAACCTTGATTCATCCACCTAACGTTGTTGGTGCCTTACGGCCTTAGGCCATATTTTTTGGATCTCCATTCTCAAAAGTCTAAATGGAGCCCCCGAAAATCTATGAGAGGGTCCGAGGACAAACGTTGGAATTCTATCGCGATCTTTGAACTCTCCGCCCTCTCTAGCTATCAATCGTCGAGTTTACCTCTCTACCGTTATTTTTGTAAGTTTTGTCAACAGCGTTTGGTGTGTTTTGAGCGTTTGTTATTTGCTATTCTACTATGCTTTACTGCTTGGCATTTGTTTATTTCCTCCCATTGGGCTGGTTTGCCAGCTCTTGAAAAGCTTGCCTGCCTGGCCTGAGCTGTGAGAATTGTTATGCCTTGGTGCAAAAGAGTCCCGTCGAACAGCAAGGAAACGAGGTTTTGTCATGATAGAAAGCTTCCGCAGCAGCTCTATCGCTCTTGTGCTCTGCTGTATTCGTATCATGAGATTTTTCTTATGCGCTGTTACGATATATGCGTGCTCTCTTTTTTCTTTTTTTCCCCCTCCAACTCTTCTTTTCTTCTCTTCTGGCATTCCTCACAATCCCGAAGACATCCACCCACCTGATCCAATTGATGCCACTCGTGTCAGCACTTGCATCATTTTTATGCGCCTTTTCTGTCTAGCCAAGGGCTGTCGGGAAACCAAGGAAGAGACTGAGACTTTTCAGAGAGCAGCTCGATGATTGGTTGGGGAATGAGGGCGTTTAAGAGGTGCAGCTTGGAAGCAATGAAGGAAGTGAAACTTGGCCAAACAACCAACCCTGTTGTTGCACAGCCACGCCTTCCGGAGCTGATGGTCACAGCGACTTCTCTCCATCTTACTTGCCTGCTTCCTTCCTATCATTCATTCCTCAATGTTTTGCTGCCAAAGGGGGGCGGACGTTGCTTGGCGAACCAAGCGGAGCCGAAAAAGAGAAAAAAAAAAAAAAACAAAGAAAAAGGGCAGGGTCCAAGCGGATCACTTCGACCATAGCAACGGCGAGGGTGAAGGGAGGGTACAAGTAATGAGGGCTTTTGGTTTTGCCGCTTGTTGTCTCATCCAGCATGTCCAAAAAAAGATGACGAAGGATCGCCCGCATTGGCGAGCGCTGGTTGGCTTAAGCTGTGGAGGTTCATATTGGCTAACGCATTGGTGCGGGTTTTGGCGGGTTGTTTAGGTGTGATTACCCCTCTTGCCACCTGGAAACGCCCCAGAAGAGAAGTACAGAGTACATTGTAGAAGGCGCGAAGAAGAAGAAAAAAAAAAAAAAAAATGAGCGGCCCACTAGCAGCCAGCATTCTCCGACCCCTCCTACCCCGCCAGAGCAGTATTTGTTTTGGACCAGCTGCCCCTCGACTCTTCTCTTCTTTCTTTACTCCTGCATCTGCATCTTCGAAAGCTTCCGCACCGCTTTTCAACCGTCCTGCTTCAAAGATTACCACTCGTGCTTTTTCTGCTTCACCCATTGTCAAAATGAGCAACCCGAACGTGTAAGTTTTTTTCTCACCAAGCGAAACACTCATTTGTCAACCCGCCAGTAAGACAGCTGCCAAGCAGAGGAAGCTGGGCGGGCTTGAGAGATCCTAGAAGCTTTGGCTTTCCAGATACAGACCCAATGTACTGACTGGCACAGTTACTTCGACGTGGAGTGGGAGGGCCCGGTCCTCGATGAGAGAAACCGTCCCACATCGAATGTCAAGGGTAAGTTGTTTAAAGCCAAAGCTCTGCTGTCATGGTCGACGTGGTCTGCTGATGTTGTTCTTGCTGATGTTGCTGTTGTTGCTGCTGCTTGCTGTTGCTTGCTGTGATTGCCTCTGCTCTTGTTATTACCAAGCTCATCTAACATTTTTTTCGCTTCAAAGTCCAGAGCGGTCGGATCGAGTTCAAGCTGTACGACGATGTTGTCCCAAAGACTGCCAAGAACTTCCGTGAGCTGGCTCTGAAGCCTGAGGGCCAAGGCTACCTCGGCTCGTCCTTCCATCGTATCATCCCGGACTTTATGCTTCAGGGCGGTGACTTCACTCGTGGTAACGGCACGGGCGGCCGGTCGATCTACGGCGAGAAGTTCGCCGACGAGAACTTCATCAAGAAGCACGACCGCCCGGGTCTGCTGTCCATGGCCAATGCTGGCCCGAACACGTAAGTATAACACCATAACACCATAACACCTACTCGAAAGACTGGGCCGTCGGCTCTCTTTCCCCATCACCACCCTCGGACCCGGACACTAATGCCTTGCTAGTAACGGCTCTCAATTCTTCATCACCACCGTCGTGACGTCGTGGCTCGACAACCGGCACGTCGTTTTCGGCGAGGTTGTCGGTGATTCCTCCATGAAGGTCGTCAAGTCCCTCGAGGCCACCGGCTCTTCACCTGGCGGTACCATCAAGTACTCCAAGAAGCCCACCATTGTTGGGTCTGGCACTCTGTAAATGGAAAGAGTGACGAAGAGCATATTGCTGGAAGGCGGTGCAACAAAAAATGGGCGCATTTGTTTAAAACACGCTGCTTTCGTTTTTACATGCTAGCGGCTTGTCTTGAACGCCTGCCAGCCACTCCTCTATATATCTTTTACCAAAACACAAAAAAAGTTCGGTGTCGGATTTTAACAAAAGCTTTCATCACCTCTGTAAGACAATAAAATAAGTTCAAACCAGACTGATATCTTGGTCACTCGGAAACGAGGTAGACAAGGTGCCCACAATTCTGTTTTCTGGTACTCGTATTGCTTCCTGGATTTTCATGACTTGGCCGTCCGATGCCCGTCCTTAACCACTATTGCCACTGCCTTTGTCAATGCATGTTTTGCACAGTCTTTCGCGGTTTATCTGGTGATTCTATTATGTGACTTCATGGTGCACTTTTCCCCTAGTACTCGTACAGTAATGGAAGTTTCACAAGGCTATAGCTTCAGTACCCATACCCATAGGCGGTGCTGTCGGTGCGGTTGCATCGTCCAAGCCAAGCCATTCGTTGAAATACACACAATTGCTCGGGCTGACGGGCCCACCGTCTTCACACAGATCAAACACAGGGCAAACTCCGCATGGTGTTTCTGTGAAGCCGTTGGCGATGGGTGGTGCTCCCATTAGCTGTGGCGGTTTCACCCCCCCATTGGTGTTGCCGGCCCCCTCGTCGTCTTCGCTTGGCTGCATCGAGGACCCGGTGCCGAGTCTCGATATGTTTAATGCTCGGTATCCGACCTCATGCGAGTTGGCCAGCTTGACCGGCTCCAGCAGGCCGTCGTACACGAGCACGTCGACGAGCTGCTGGATGTCGGTCTCGCTGAGTGCTGCGTTGTTTGTGATGCCGGCCTCCTCAATCAGCTCTGCGATCTTCCGCACGGTGGGGTAGTTTTGGTAGCCGGCCGGCATGGGCAGGAAGACTCCGTTATGCTGTTTGCGTCGGGAGTGGTGGTGGTTGCTGCTGCTGCTTTGGCGTGATGACAATGCGTGGTTCCGAGAATGCGCGTGTCCGTTCTGTTCTCCTCTTCGGTCGCCGTCTGGCGGCAGCGGCCGCGTCCCTGTCGCTGCCATTCCCAGCGAATCGTCGTCCCCGCCGGCCAAGAGAGCATCCGCGCCTCGTTTCTTCCCCCGATTTGGCTCAGCACTGCCGCGCTCGCCGTGTTCGCCAAGGCCTCCTCGTATAACGCCCTTTTTGGGCAGTCTCGACGTTGCCGACACAGACGCCGGAGGGCGGTTGCCGCCGCCGCCGTGCCGGCTCAGATAGGCGCATCGATTCCGAATCAGGTCAAACACCACTGCTTGCAAGGAATGAATAAAGTCCTCGTCCAGCATCCAATCGGTGTACCAGGCACCACCCGTGGCCCGATCCGACGGCCGCAAAGTTGCCTTGATGTACATCTTCTTGCCCAGGTTCTCGACGCTCTTCATGTCGCGAATGTAGCCCTTCGACTCGAGGAACTTCACGCACTGCTTCATCACCGACTCGTGCATGTTGAGCCGGGTCTTGAGGTTGCGCGCCCAGATGCCGTCTGCACCTGCATCGTCGATCAGCTCGTAGACCATGATCTGGTCTTGGTTGAGCTGTTTGTATCTGTGTGCACATGTGCGTTAGCCTTTTTTTTTTTTTTTTTTTTTTTTTGTTCTCTTCTGACCCCCGGTGAAAGCATGCAGAGAGAAGGGCGTAAAACAGGGCCGAGATGGTCGCAAAAACGTACTTGTTTGCATCATCTTGCGTGCGATACTTCCAGCAGAGGCCCTGGCGGCCATCGTTCATGGCTTTGAACAGAAAGTCTTGGCACAGGCCCTGCACCGTCTTCATGAGAAGCATCAAATTTTGCTCTGGAATGACGTCCAGCTCCAAGAGCTCGGTTTGGTTCCATAGTTTCCCTTCGCTGCCGCCTTCTACGACAGCCTGGTAAAGCGCATCTTTGAGCAGCTCGATCTTGGACGGATCTTCGCTGGATGCCCGGGAAGAATCCATCACTGGCCCAATCCCATTTGCCTCGCCAGCCCGGGATCGCTTCGCGATAAGGCCTAATAGTTGCACGTTGCAAATTGCACGAAGCAGCTCGGCAGCTCTGTCGAATTTGAGTCACAAGGCTTTACCATATAATGGTTTTCTCGCGCAGTGAAACGGGCTATTTGTCTCTGGAGCACCGTAACAAAATGTTTGACGATACAACCAAACAATATGCTGGTTTATTTTGGGCGACGTTTCTTGCTTCGAAGTTGAACTGACTGCTTCGCATTTCGTTTTATGTAGTGAAGTGCTAGCCTTTTCACGAATATCCATAATTTTTGACGTTAAACACTCCCACGACATTAGCTTCCGATGGGGGGGTGAGATACAGGGCCTTTGATTGGCCAAAGGGCCAGCGGCCACCCACAAATCATGCTGACCGCCTTCCAATTTCCAATCTACTGTACTTATTCTGCCATCCAAGGCAAGACCAGCGAAAGACCAAAAAAGTTGCACAAAGCTTGCAATAACCACCAACAACTCTGATTCGAGACGACGTGGAAAAAACTGAGAAATATGAATTTGAAAACCGTCCAACGACTAGAGCTGCCACCGGCAGCGGACATGCATGTCCACATGCGGCAGGGCGACCTTATGAAGCTGGTCGTTCCGACTGTCGCTGCTGGCGGGGTAGACACTGCATATGTGTAAGTCTCCAAAGTTGAGTACTGGTGTGGGTTGGCGACACCAGGATTTGACGAGGTAGATATGCACGCTGACCAACTGCTCGTTAGGATGCCAAACTTGGTGTGTTTTCAATTTGCGTTTCTCGTGAAGTGAAGCCCTTGTATGAAGGGCTCGTTTGTGACTGACGAGTTTAGGTGCCTCCTCTGACGTCCATTGACAGAGTAAGAGCTGAAGAGCTATCTATACATCTTCCTATTTTTCCGGGCTCATGTCTCCTCGGCTCCAAAGTGCTGAAGTGGCTGACTTTTTGTGTTTTGGTGTCAGGTTCTTGAATACAAGGAGCAGCTTAATGCCATTGCTCCCAATGTGACCTTTTTAATGTCACTTTTTGTGAGTGGCTGCCCAGCTGCCAAACTCTTGTGCTCGTTTCAAGCCTGCTGTCGTATTACTGACCCAGCAGCTCCATCCGTCTATCACGCCCGACGTCATCGCCCAAGCCTCCGCTGCTGGAATCACAGGCGTTAAGCTGTATCCGCAAGGCACGGTATACCTGGCATTGGCTTTTCTTCCTTCTTTCATCTTCTTTTGTCATATTTTGCGGTTCTCTCCCGTTCAACTAACTCTGTGTGGCAGGTGTAACAACCAACTCCGAAAACGGGGTTTCTGACTTGAAGTCCTTTTACGACACGTTTTCCGCCATGGAGAAATACGACATGGGTTAGTCCGGGTTGTTTTGAAACGGCGCTTTCGCGGGCGTTGAGCTGGGATGAGCTGGGCGGCGTCGAGGGGAGACATTCTGACTAACTCTCCCGCCTGTTTCTCCTTTCCTACCCCGGTATATCTAGTTCTCAACATTCACGGAGAGGCACTAGAGTCGCTGGCACCGCCGAATATGACTCTGGAAGAAGCTTTCTTGCCCACCTTGAAGTCGCTACATGAAAGCTTCCCCCGACTTCGTATAATTGTTAGTCTTTTCAAAGCGATAGTTTTTCGTCCTCTCTTGTCTATGATTTTCTTCTCCAGGAGTCAACAAAACTAACTGCCGCTACACCCAAACAGCTTGAGCACTGCTCCACAGCAGCAGCTGTGGCAGCTGTCAAGGCATGTGGTCCGACTGTTGGAGGTGAGCACAGTATTGCGTCTGCTAGCCTGCAATAGGCCTCGACATTGTTTTGCTGACCTGGATGTCCAGCAACCATAACAGCTCATCATCTATACCTGACGGAAGACGACGCATGCTGTAACCCATTTGCTTTTTGCAAGCCAATTCCCAAGAAAGCCACGGATCGGGATGTGTTGATCCGCACCGTGCTGGATGGCGACCCCAAATTCTTTTTGTGTGTAGATTTTCTCTTTCTTTTTTTTTCTTCCGTCTTTTTCTAGTTTTTCTCTCTTTGATGTGCAGGCAGTCCATCGACTCTGGTTGTTGCTGGTTGATCCTTGGAGACGAATGGCTCAACTAACTACTAACCAATCTATTCAGCGGCAGCGACAGCGCTCCTCACCCGCTCAGCGCGAAGACCGGAGCAGCTCCGGGAAAGGCTCCAGCGGGTGTTTTTACTCAGCCATATGCTACTCAGCTTGTATTGCTGGGACTGGAAGAAGGCATGGAGCGTGGGGTCATATCTGAGGCTGATATTACGCAAGAAAAACTCGAGGCCTTCTTAAGCCACAACGCCCGCCGCTTCTACAAACTGCCAGCCGTCTCAAGAGCCGGCGGGCGGAAGATCGTGCTGGAGCGCAAGGGTGAGACGATTCCGACAAGCGTACGTAGTGCCGATGGCTCTGTGGAGGTCGGCATATCCCGAAACGGCACAGAAGTCTTCAGTCTTCGGTGGGAAGACTCGTGACGCAATGTTAACACTGCCCATTGGATTTGGTGCGAATCCTCATGCCAAATGTTGAAAGGCCGAGAATTTGTCAATTGCGGAGAATGGGGAAAATTAGACCTGCAACCATAGACCGTAGATTGATCGTATCTCAGGCCGGTTGTTTATTTTATTTTATTTTTTTTTTATGTCAGACAGATAGGATGAGAGGTCGCATTATTGACACATTCTGAAACCGATGATCCGTTGTGATGTTATTTCTGTCTACTCCGTGCTGCCAATGGATGTGATCTGGGTTAAATGGAAAGCGATGGCCTCAATCATGCATGTGAAGTAACAACAGATGAGCCTTGTAGCATCTAACCAACTTGCCCGAATAAAAACGGGTCGGACTCCAGATTGCTCTTCATTGCCGGCCTTGCATAATCCGCAGGGGCAAAGCTCTTCGTCTGTGAAACGGTATACGCTTTGGCCAGTCTCTATCGTCCCAAGGCAGAGTCTCAGCCAGGCTCTGAACCTTTTATGGCAATTTTTGTCCAGTATGCAGCTGTTACTCGTTTGCTCGTGATCTGCATTACTCCCCTTTTCTTGTCTGTTTGGGGTTCAAAGACTTTGTTCTTGTCCGTCTACATACAATTTTTCAACCATTTTCTGGTATACAAAAGTTTGTGTCACAGCGCAATCAGCGTATTAATTCCGAGAAAGGCGTTTTTGGGTGAAAATGGCATTTTCTATATTTCTAAATAGTTGGATTTTGACAATACCCTCCACCCCCCCCTTAGCAAGCCAGGCCTCATTGCGATGTCTTCCAACAGCGATCTAAGGTTTGTGCATTTGGACACGGCTAGATCTGCAAAAGGCCAGTGTTCCAGCCATTCGTCTGGAACCAAGGCTCACTGGCGATTTAATGACTGATCCACGCCTCGTACGCGATACCAGGCCACGCTGAAAATGCCGTTTTTAGACTTTTGATCGGGAGACTCTGGATGAATGTCGTCTCTCTGCTCCGACCCTTACGACGATCTTGCTGCCCGTCTCTCTGACGTCTGTCCTCCCGTCCACCCTCCCCATACGAAATGTCCCTTCTTATTCTTTCCCCAGCTGTACAGCCCAGATTGTGAAGAGACCGATGTTTTGCATGGCCATGTTCTTTTAACCTACATTTCATCCACATTCCCTTTCGAATCGTCCTGGACATCTTCTGGTCTCCTCGCTTCACCCAAAGACACAGCCGAGGACGCTTAACCAAGTCATTCGTTTATATTTCTCGCCGAGGTGAGCCGAGTCTCTGTCAAAAACGCTCAAACGAAACGAAAACACTCAGGAACTTTGTCGCACTTTGAAAGATTACAGAAAACTGTCACGATGGCGACACCGAGCATATCGTCGGATTTGGTTCCGCCAGAAAACCTCGGGCCTTCACTGCGCGTGTCCACATGGCTTCTCGTGGCATTGTCGCTCGCCTTCCTGGTCACTCGACTGTATTGCAAGTATTTTCGACATCGAACTTTCCAAGTCGACGACTACTTCTTGATTGCCTCTTGGGTGAGTCGTGGTGCGCAAAGGAGAGAGCTGGCGGGGTGGTGCATAGAATGACGCGTGCTTAACGGAAGACGAAAAACTCAAACAGATTACGCTCCTTGGTGCTGCCATATGCGTCACAATACAGACGAATTTCGGGTTAGGCAGGCATGCTGTCGATATCAAAAACGCCAACATCGATGGCATCACCGTGACGGGCCAGATTGTCGTCACATTCAGCATATGCAGCCAGGCCTGGAGCAAAACCTCATGGGCCATCACGCTGCTTCAGATATCCAGTGGCCACCTAAAGGGGTTCATGTGGTTCGCTCTCATCTCCATGAACCTCTTCTTCATTTGCCCCGCCTTCATCTACTGGCTGGATTGTCAGCCCGTCCAGAAATCCTGGCGTCCAGAGACGCCGGGCACATGTTGGCCTCCTGCGATTGGCATCATCGTGGGCATGGTGGCTAGCTGTAAGTTTACTGGTGGCCACTGCTGCAAGCACTGTCTTCCAGAGCAAACGAGTCGACTTACGCTGACTGTCCAAGGCTACTCGGGTCTCATGGATTTGGCCTTTGCTATCATTCCGTGGCTCATCTTGCGCGGTCTGCAAATCAACCCAACCGAAAAGCTCGGAGTTGCTCTGGCTATGAGCATGGGCATATTTGCTGCCATTTGTGCTTTTATGAAGGCAGCATCGATGCCCTCCCTGACATCTCCCGACTTTTCATGTGAGTTCGCGATGACAGAAATATGTATCCTCCTCCCTAATACTACTATTTGGCCAGTATCTCACAACAGCTTTTTTTTTGGCGTTACAGTCATAGGCGTCACTTTGACCCTCTGGAGCATGACTGAGCCGGCCGTCTCCATCATGGCGGCCTCAGTGCCTATGATGCGCGTTCTGGTGCAAATGATGCGCAAGACAAAGCTCCCGCCAGTCGATGAAGCCGCTCCGGGACACAACTTGGGCACGTGGACAACCGACTCCGAAGCTGCAAATATTAGAACAATTACCTACCAAGGCCGTTGATCAACCGTGGCTTTGCGACACAACATTTTATGTCTGTTCACCCTTTACTTTGGGCTTATTTTACGAGTATGATAATGGCTTTGTGTTTTACTAGAACCCCCCAACTCCGCCGATCTCTGGTTTCTGGTTTCGTATGGATATTTCAATTCAGCACGGCGTTATGAGGGTCTTGGGGTTGGAGTTTTGCTTGTATGTATTGGTCGCCATACGTTTATGAATATCACATTTCTTGAGCATCATCCTTTTTGGAAGCAACTCGACTGATACGATTTGTATGATTGATGAATGTATCCATACTCGTATCTGTGTAAAGTGGTGAATCTTGTGAAGACACCACGTTGACCAATCAGCGCGCATTGCTCGTTTCATCCTTGTTCGGCTGCGCATTCTGGGGCAAAACTCTCACCCCGCCAAAAAAATAGTCAGCTGACCTCGGTGCCTAAATTCTAGAAAGATCGCCCGCCACCACTTTCTTCTTTTCAAAGCAAACTCCCCAAGGCTCTCTCATCTCTTCAAAGACCCTCATCACTTCAAAGAAGACTGTTTTGCGAGCGAAAAAAAAAGCGCGCAACGCTTTGCTTTGCATTTTGCTTTTGGCTGCACGATCAAGGCTGCAATATGGGATCGCTTGTTCTTCCGCATCTCAAGGAAGCCTGGCACGTCGACCAGGCTATCCTTTCTGAAGCCGATCGGGTGGTTGTCATTCGCTTTGGCAACAGCTCAAACCCCGATGTCATGCGCCAGGACGACGTTCTCGCTCGCGTTGCACCTAGGGTGAAGAATTTTGCTGTCATATATGTATGCGACAACGAAAAAGTGAAAGACTTTAACGAAAGTAAGTGCCAAGCCAGTGAGCTGCAAGCAGCGCCTTTTTTGGTTTTTTTTTGGTTTCCTGTTGAGCTATGAGCCTTTACCAGGCAGCTGCTAACTGTTTGTTCTGTAGTGTACGAACTCTACGATACGTGCACGATCATGTTCTTTTGGCGCAACAAGCACATGATGATCGATTTAGGCACAGGTGACAACAACAAGATCAAGTGGGTCATCGAGGACAAGCAAGAACTCATCGACATTATCGAGACCGTCTATCGCGGCGCAAAGAAAGGCCGAGGCCTTGTGGTCAGTCCCAAGGATTACTCGACACGGCATAGATACTAAGATTTTGCCTGGGAAGTAAGGACGAGTGAGTTCAAGCGTCGAGCGGGGGCGCCGCCGTGGATCTCTGGGGGGTTTCTTTTAAAAGCTTTTCTTCAGGTCTTTTCTATCTGGATTTTTAGCCGGCGCTATGAGCACTGTGATTTTCATGCCGTGGGTTATCGCGGGATTTTTTATCGGGATTTTTATACCCTCTTGCCAAACAAAGCTGGCAAGGGTTTTGCCATTTCATTGAGATGCCTTTACTTTTTTTTTTAATGTAGGGATCATTTCTTGCCCCCTCCCCGTTATCCTGACTATTGGAATACAAAATATCTTTCTGTGCATTTGAGATCCGTTTACTGAACGTTTTGCCAACTAGACTTCGGACCAAAGCGCATGTGCTCTCGTGGGCTGTGTCAGGTAAGTAACATGTATGGGCAGCCCGGCCCCATGGACATGCTTCCACTCGTAGGTGACAGCCCGAAGCTTAGTGAGAGATGTACCATATTACACTTTTGAATGCCCTTCATTTGCATCCTCAAGCTTAGTCTACCCGAATCATAGTGAATCCAGCATCCGAATACCAGGCCGAAGTAATGCTTTTTTTTTCATAACATGAACACCCTCACCCGGCAAATAAAATGAATCGTCAAAAGCAGAAAGGTCAAGGCGCTATTTCACGTAGTTGGTCTCCGTAAACTCCCAGTAGATCCCTAACTCATAAAACCTCAACGATGTACCTGATGCCCTTTGTCGTCGCCACCGATTCTCTCGAGCGCTTCCAACATGACAATCGAATTTCCGCGAATGACCTGGAAAGCAAAAAAAAAAAAAAATCGCAGCGTTAGCTGCATGTTCTGTGCCGATCCCAACCAGCACGCCAGATAAAGGACGAGCAACCTACCACCATGCCGATTTTAACCTTCTCACCGCCGTCTTTCTCCTCCACGGCCTCGTCAAGAACGATGTTTAAAAACACCTAGCGAAAATCGACGCAGTCAGTAAAAACCCAATAAAAACACAGGAAAGAGGAAACCGTATAAAGACCGCGGTTTAGGCGCGTATCATACATCGTAGCCACGGAGGACGCCAATCACTTTGCGGCTGCCGTTCAGTTGGACGAAGAGCCTCTTGTCCAGGTACTGTTGTGCGCCAGAAATGTTAGCATCGCAGGACGACGTTAGAGCCTCTAAACACCAGTCGAGTATACGCAAATAGACTTACCTTCTTGAGTTCAGGTTGCGCCGGGGCCATCTTTACAGAGTTAGATGTCGAGAAGATACAGGCAACTTAACTAGGCGGAAAAAGAAGACGCAGTTCAAGATTTCGAAGCGCGGGACGCTGCTCTAACAATTTCTTACTTGCTTATTATGGTCACGTGCAGATAAGATAACACCCTTTCAAAGCACCTATTAAATATATTATGATTCTCGACAAAGTGCAATGACACCGGCCTTCTTCGCCACAATCAAAGCATGCAGTAAGAGGAGAAAAGCCGAGTGAAAATGAGCCTTTTCACACCAAAACGGAAAGGACGTCGAATACAGATAGGCGATGTCGAGGAAAACGAGAGCACAACACCCGGTGAAGTCGGTAAGTTCTTGACGTGCGACAGAAGCGAATGCGACCACTTTCGTGGAGATGATGGATCACAAGCAGACGAGGCTCATACGATTTTGGGGTCTGTAGGGCAAACATCGGAGCCGATCGTTTCAGCTCCCCTGCGCTTTGGGAAGCGGCAGGCCAAACGGTCGAACCTGCGGCGCAGCATCAACGTGAACGACGACGTGGGCAGCGGCCAAGAAGATGGCCCAAAGGAGGGGGCTGACGACGACGACGACGCCGAGGAGGGGCCGGTCGTGGTGCGACCAGCGATTGGCCGATCGGGGTCGACGCGATTGCGGAAGCGCATGTCATTGACTTCCCGGTCATCTGTGGGCGGCGTCGGTGGCGGAGATGAGAGCTATACCTCGACGCCAAAACAGGCCGCCAGCTCGTCGCTGGGCCAGCGAGTGGTCGAATCAAATGCATTTAGGGTGTCGCTTTCGGGTAGGATACCGGCACGGCGGCAGGAGCGTGACGGGGAATACGGCGACGGCGGGGGCGATGACGATGACCAGCCTCGATACACAAAGGAGTATCTCGACGAACTGCAACGGTCGACGCCGAACACGCCGCAGAACCTGGCTTCCCGTCGAAAACACGCGTCTGGTTCTGGAGGCAATGGCGACGACGGCGGGTTTGGCGGCGGCATTGTCGACGGCCATGACGACGGAGACGGTATGGAGTTGGATGCCTCCGAGATCGAAGGCGCGGTTATAGTGGACTCGGCCGAGTTGGCGACGCTGCGCGGCGCATCAGAACTGTCAAAGGCGGCCGGGCCGCCACCTGCGGCACACGTTCTCTCACACATCGAGATCCAGGAGCGCAAAGACCGGCGTGCCCGGTTGGCGCTGGAACAGGAAGCCATGGAGCTGGGAAGCGACGACGACGAGGAGCTGGGCTACATCTCGCTGAAGTCGGGCGACGCAAAGAAGAAGAAAAAGCAAGAGACACGGCTCGTACGCGAAGACGAGGATTTGGGCGAAGGCTTTGACGAGTTTGTCGAGGACGGCGGCCTTGCTTTGGGTCGCAAGGCCGAGAAAGAGGCGCGGCGACGCCGCAAACAGGAAATGGCAGAGCTGATCAGCGCTGCCGAAGGCACGGGCGGCAACAGCGACGACGACGGCAACAACGACAACGGCAATGGCGCCGACTCGGACGAAGAAAGAAGCAGGGCCTACAATGCCGCGCAAATTCGCGCAGGCATGGAGGGCTTGCATGTGCAGCTAAACGGAACCGCGCCGTCAAAGGCCAATGGGGCTGAAAGGGCCAGCGGGGTGGCGATACCCAAGATGAAGCCTTTGCCGGATCTCTCTGTGTGTTTGGCAGAGATGCGGAACGCACTCCAGGCACTCGAGAACGAGCTGGATACACGGCGACAGAGGCTGGTGGAGGTTGAGAGGGAGAAAGCAGACATTTTGGCGAGAGAGAAGGAAGTTCAGCAGATCCTAGACGCAGCCGGCCAAAAATACCAGGCCATTCTAGGACAGAAGCCCGAAGTCGGACCAGCAGCTGCCACCACCACCTCCTCCTCCTCCACCGCCGCCAACACCGCTGCTGCTTCTTCTTCTTCTTCTGCCGCCGCTGCCGCCGCCACGGGCGCCACGGCCGGGTCAGCAGCGACGCAGTCGCCTCTCCGCCCGTTGCCTTTTGCCGTAGGAAGGGATTTACAGGCTGGGAGAGGCTTGGAGAGCTTAGGGACCACACCCACACGAAAGGCGGATGTGGATGATGTATTCTAATAGTTATTGTGTCACTGAATTCTACAATCGTGCACAAAGAAGGGGAAGAAAGCGAGACGCACAAAAAAAAATGATGCCATTGTAACTGCTTCCGCTGTCGGCTTTTGCCGTCGACAAATCCGATAGCAAGTCTGTAATATATCACCACTGACCCAACGCCATAGTACACCAAGAAAAGAAAAGTAAGAACACGAAAAACGAAACATAAGTAGAGTACAGATTAGACGTCTCCCCGTCCTCCGCGCACACTAACTATATCCATTCCGATCTTGGCCGCCATCGAGCTGGTCCATTTTGGCGCATCAGGGTCAAAACCAAAGAAACCCCAAGGGCATGTGTCCAGAATGAGGTCCAGATGGAAAAAAAAGTCGCCTCTCACTTGCTACGGCTCACGCCAGCACCAATGACGCCTGGCAGTTTCTCCTCGCCAACGCTGTAGAGCAAGCCGATGGCAAAGCTGACAATGCCGACCAGGGTGACGGTAAAGCCGGTGAGAAGCCAAAAGGGAACGCTGACATCCTTCTTATGGCACATGTTGCCAGCCCACTGCGTGGTGTCGAGTCCGCCATCACCATCCTCCGGCTTGTTCAGCGTCGAGTAGCAGTGGCACACAATGCAGACCGCGGCGGCGCCATTCTCGCTGGCGCGGGTCTCGACGCCAGCCTCGCCACCGCTGCGGGCATACTTGTCAATGCAGGTGCCGTGGCCGCTGCAGCCGTTCGTCAGTGTCATGCAAGCGTTGAACGACTGGAAGCATGCTGGAATGACTGCTGCAGGCGAGGCGGCAAAAGCATGTGGCGACGAAGCTGCGGCTATTTTGCTGTTTGTGTCCTCCGTGCCAGACTTGGCTGCGCCGCCGTCAGCCATGACCATTTCCGACTGGGCCTCGCGCAATCGCAGCCTGCGCAGCTCGTCCGACGGGAGCTTCTTGGCTGCCGGTGTGGGAGCCTTGTTGGTCCAGTAGCCCAGCGTCGACGAGCGGCTGGAGTATGGGAGCAGCACAATGGCTGCCTCGATCTGGCCGTTTTCAACAAGGGACGTGATCTGCCGCATGTTCTCCAAAAGATCATCCAGTGCTTTGGCATTCTGTAGCCCCCAACAAAAAAAGAAAACGAGGTCAGCAATCCAAAGAGAACAAAGCCGCATAAAAAAAATAGAAGCAACACGAGCCAAAGGGGCAGCAGTGATTGGGCCACTTACCGATGCCACATTGTGGAAAAAGGCGGACACGCTGTTAGACCACTGGCTCTGCTCGCCTTCACCGAGCACATTGTAAATGTCTTTCTGCTCAACAGGGACACTCGCATGCTCGAGTTCATCGACAAAGAACCGCTTGTTTGCCGTTTTCGATGGCGGGTCTGCGACGGCAAAGCTGGGCTCGCTGTATGCTTGCGGCAGTGCTTCTTGCACCTTCTTCAGCTGCTCTGGCTTCACGCCTTCAAGCACCACGAGAAGCTGGCCCGGCCGCGCCGGGCTCTCCTCCGCAAGAGACAAAGGCTTCGCGCCAAAAGTCTCGATGAGAGCAAGCGCGCTTTCCGCATCGACGCCGTCGGGTAGCGAGTCAAGGAAACTACTGTCCTCGTCGGCCGACAGCCGCTGCAGCAAAATTTGCCGCACAATCTGTCTCGGGATAGCCGGAGACTCGGACGACGCAGGGGCGGACGATGGCGATCGTAGTAGGAAGACAGGAGCTGCGTGTTTTTCAGCAGCCGCGGCGGCGCGCGAGCTCAGCAAACTGCTGGCCACGGCCAGCAAGGCTAAAAGCTTCATAATTCTACCAACGCCGCGAGGCAAAAAAACAAGAAGGCGGCGGGGTGGAAGAAGGAAAGAGTATGGGTAATGGAGGAAGAGGGAGAGAACGGCAGAAAAAAAGAGACAGCTGGAGTTGTGATGGAGCTTTTGTCTCGCTGTGGTTGCTAGCTGCTAGATTCGTTATTAGCTCAAGTCACGTGGACATGACTGCGCGGGAAAAATCCCTCAGTGTTTCGTTGCGCTATTATGGCACTCCAGGTTAAGCTATTCTTTTACTAATTTCGATCACTGTAAAATCACGTGTAAAACTAATGTTAAACTACCATAATACTACTTGTTTCTCTCCAAGTCTGCTATTCATGTTTGGTTTGTTTGAACAGGCCGTCCACAATCTCTTCGACGCCACGCCACTTGATGCCCAGGATGCGCTCTGCACGCTGGCTCTTCGTTGTGGGCGTTTTGGGGAACGGACGTTTCATACCAATGGGAACGTCGGGGAACTGCTTTTCGACAGCAGCGATGAATGTCTCCCACGTGGTGCCCGGACCGACGAGAAGGATCTCGGTGACCTCGCCTCGGGGACCCAGTGCGGCAGTGGACAGAGCGTTGATGTGAGCGAGGGCGATGTCGTGCACGTCGACGGCGAGACCTGGGACAATAGGGGGCGCATCGCCTTTGAGAATAGCGACCATAACGCCGTTGGTGCCCTTGAGTTCGGTTCCGGTCTGCGTCAAGTCCTCGCCGATAACGACGGATGGGTGCAGCGACACGACGTCAAACGCGAGATCCTTTCCCTGTGTCTGGACCCAGTCGAGCGTGGCCCGGTGTGCCAAAACCTTGGAGAAGAAGTACTTCTGGATTCCGCTCGCGAGATCGCTGGGGTCGTATGAGTCAACGTCGACGTCAATCGAGCGGTTTGCGCCTTCTTTGATCTCAGTGCCGGCCTGGTCTACGAGTAGCGCTCCTGGCTTCAGAAGGGAGGCAATGGACGCGGTGATGACAACGCGTCTTACAGAAGGGTTGGCCTTCGCAGCATCTAGAATGGCAACAGTTCCCTTGACGGCCGGATCAACGAAATCCGCATACAGATCGCTCGCTTCGGGGTTTCCCAACGGAGAGGCAACGTGCACAACATAGTCGGCGCCCTCCATGGCTTTTGCCATGGCGGCTGTGTCGGTGATGTCGGACACAACAGCAAAGTCCAGCTGGTCCACGTGGCTGGGATGCTCGGCCTTGACAACCTCGATCTGCTCAGGCCGCCGCACGCTGAGACGGACTCTGTAGCCGGCGTTGACAGCGTGCCGAACGGTCTGGGCGCCGATGAAACCCGTGCCGCCGGTAAGGAAGATGAGCGGAGCCATCGTAGTAGTGGGCTCTTGGCAATGCTGGCCTATATCGAACTGCGGCTGAGTGAGCTTACCGCCGTGTCGACACGAGCAGCAAAAGGCAAAGCAAGGATGACACTTTACCGGTACGATAAATCAAGCAAAGGAGACACGATCTGCTTGCTTTGAAGGTATTTTAACGGTAAGACGCTGTTGGCCCAAGAGAGTTTTGCCAAGAAAGTTTGGTGAGAGCTTAAATGGATGGGATGCTGAAGACGTCAGCGACGAGATTCAACGGTCAGAGGACGCCCTGACCTCCCCTTTTTATGCAGACATATTTCATTCGAGACATTGCTGGCACGTCGTCCCGTGCAGTTGCAGAGGTAGCAACCGGTGCAATGCTCGGCATGCTCGGCACAATATTGAAATGTAAGCAGCAGAACAAGCTGATATCGTCTCCCGCACATTCGACTTTCTGGTCAAAAACCAGTATTTGCCTGCGGTTTGGAGAGTAATTTGTCATATAATTCAAAAGACTCGGATGGATCTGGAATCTATGTTCACATAATCGTCCGCTCGGCAGAAACATTCTGCAGGGACCTGAATAATCAAAAAAGTGTCAGCTTGGCTGTGATGTTTTTTTGTACGGAATATGGATTACTATTCTGACATAAGACTGCGCCTTTCTCTGCCGGGGTAGGGTGATCGTATCTGTCAAGACCGCCGCTCCGGAGCCGAAATGACACCATCTCCCTTTATGGGTATACGCAGCATTTTGTAGTCTGTTCCAAATCCCGTCCTTCAACTTTCGCTCCGGTGTATGTCTCCAAGAAGTTTAGATATGAATGGCCTGTCTTTTGTGAAGATTGAAGTGCCGGAGCCGGACACCGATAAAAGAGCTGCGAACTAGGCGGTGCTTACTACAATAAAAGCATCGAATATTTTGACGACTACGACATACCGAGATTTTGATTTCACGTCTTTTTCTTCCTTTCGTTGTACGGTATTAATATATGCCAAGACTTTACACCAGCTTTGCCTTGTGCTGAGACAAGGCTCTATCAAAGCACGGGCCAGCCCTGATTGGGTGGCTCTAAAAAAACAGTATTAAACGGTGCTGTATTTGGCACTGTATTATATGGATATGTGCCTATTTCTGTATCGGCGATAAGCCACAACAGCCTCAGAGTAAAATCGCAACAAGGCGTATTGGCCTCCCAGAAACCCTTAGAGAGTAGATACTGGCTGCAGCGCATTTTCATCTGGACAACCCGGATCGCTTGGCATACATCAAACACCGTGCAGCGGCGATGGGATCGAGGCTGCCTGAACCGGCCTGAACACATCCGCACGGGTTTTGCTTTTCTCCAGCTGCGAACCATCAAAGCCAACAGGATTTTCGAATCTCAGAAAAGAAAAAAAAAAAAAAAAAAAATGATGCGCTCGTTCTGGGCGAGGCGCGGGCCTTTGTCGTTTGCCTGGCGGAGGCGTACGACACCCGCTCCCGGCGCGTCAACGTTTGTGCAGCATGTGCGGATAAAACAAAGGCAGAGGATACGGTACGCGAGCTTTTGCCCTTTTGCCCCAGACACGAACCATTTTTAGGCACCAGTCGAGAGCCTGTCGCTCTTTTTTGCCTTTTTGCCTTTTTTTTCTTCCTTTTCTTTTTTCTAGGGGCATGATGCAAGCGGTTGCTAACATTGCTGGCATGTACAGGAATATTGCCATCGGAGCAGGTGTTGTGTACGTTTGCTGGTCGGCCTACCTGACCCGGGTCATCCTCCCACCAATAGCGCAGCAGTTTGTCGAAGACGAGGAGGCTTCGATTTTCTTTCCCATCCCCTTTTCGTTCCGCATGGTCGAGTCACGGCCGTACAAAGGCACGGATCCGGAGTGGCAGGAGTACATTCGCATTGCACGCGACCGCGAGCTGCTGCTGCGAATACGGAGTATGTGACAGTCGAGGCGTGAGAAGAGGAGGGGGAAGGGGAGGGAGAGGATGAGAGACAGATCAGAGAGAGACCAGAGAGAGGTCAGAGAGAGATCAGAGGCTGACATGTGTGCCACCAGACGAAATGCTCGACATTGTCCGCGCGGCGGCTGAGCGAAACCCGGTTCTCATCAACAAGTGCGGGCGTCAGATGAAGGTGCGCAACCACTGGCTGAACCTGGACTTTCCATATCGACCGCCACCCAAGGTGCTGCGCGATGGGTAAGCCGAGCCGATGCTCTTTTTTGGCGACAGATTTGTTTTCTTTGTGTCGGGGACGGGCGCGGCCGATTGCTCTCGTTGGCGGCAGTTTTTGTTTCTTGTGCCGGGAGACTGACGCGGTGCAGGTTGATGTTGTATCCCGACCGTCTCGAGCTGGTGACGGTTGAGAGCGACGCGATGACGATGATGCGGGTGCTGCGGGCGCTTTGGCCGGTGCCGGTGGCGCAGGCGGCGTCGACGTTTGTCAGTACGCTGTTCAAGCACAACATGCAGAGCGTGTCGCGGTACTTTGGTTTCGAGGCGGCCGCCGAGGATCCGCATGCGTCGATGAACTCGCTGGCGACGGCGCTGAAAAAGCGGATTGACGAGGCCGAGCGCGAGCGGGGAGCAGCAGCAGCAGCAGCAGCAGCAGCAGCGACGGCGGCCAAGGCCGGCGGGCGGCGGACGGCGGCGGCGGACACCAAGAATGCGGGGGCGATTCCGGCGACAGGGTCGGTCAACACGAGCGGAATTGTGTCGGATGCGGTGCCGCTGCCGGGCAGCCGACCGCCGCCGCTGGGCCGAGAATCGCCGTCGTCGTCGTCGTCCTCCTCCTCTCTGCCATCGTCGTCTTTGCCGTCCAGCAGCGGGGGCTCGGGGCTGGACAAGACCATCACGGCCAAGGACCTGATCCCGTTTGATTTTGTGCGGTCGGGCGTCGACGACGCGTGGATCGAGTTCAAGAAGAAGCTGTCCGAGACATGGCAGCCGCTGCGGCCGCATCCGCCGGCCGGCTGTGTGGGCGTGTCGGGCCTGGTGGAGCTGCAGTCGCCAAACTCGCGCATCACGATCGAGGTGCGCGCGTTCTGGGACCCCAAGACGCGAAAGTACGATCTGCAGACGATGCACATGAAGCTGCAGAGCATCCGTCCAAAGTACCAAGTGCCTCTGTAGAGGGGAAGCACGGACACGGCGGGCAAGTTGACAAGTTGACAAGTTGACAGGTTTCCAGGTTGCCAGGTTGCCAGGTTGCCAGGTCTGGCAGGTCTGGTAGGTCTGGCAGGTCAGGCAGGCCTGCCAGGCTCTACTGCCCTTATTCTGTCTGTCAGGCTTGACTAATCTTATGTCTGCCACCTTGATGACTTTTTCTATTTTTCTCAAAGATAGCCGGAGGCACAGGGAACTGCTGAGGCGCCTTTGCATTGGGTGGAGTTTCGGCGAACAGCTGGTTTTCATTGTTCTACCTCTTTCTTGCTTCTGTTCCACTCCCTTTCTTGCTTCTGTTCTACTCCCTTCCTTGCTCCTGTGTTCTGCAGCTGGGCAGGTTGTAATACGACTCTGGGCGGTTATGGCCTGGAAAGAGCGCAAGCAGATAGAAAGATCAGGCGTCAGTTCTGCGGGCTGTGGCTGTTTGTCCAGGCCCTTTGGTCGCCTCGCTCGGTTTTCGAGACCTTTTCTATTTTATTTGGTTCTTGTCTATGCTAAAAAGAGAAAGCCTGCCTCCCTTGAAAGTGCCTCCTTTGAAGTGTGCCTCCTTGAAAGTGCCTCCTTTAAAATGTGCCTCCTTGAAGTGTGTCTCCTTGAAGTGTGCCTCCCTGAAGTGTGCTGCCTTAGATGTGTGCTTCCTTGAAAGTGTGCCTCCTTTGATCCTCGTTTTTATCGTTTTGCTTTGACTGAACACACGATACCACCGATGAGATCCGCTCAGGCCGTCCTCGGCTTCTTTGCATATATGAACAGGTGCGGCTCGTCCCACACGTCTTCGGGCTTGCAGATGCCGACCTCGGCGCTGCGGGGCCGGAAGGTGGTCAGCTCGTGGTGGACGACGTCGAGGCCGGCAGCCTTGACGGCGGCGATGGCGTCGTCGGGCGACAGGCTGGAGACGACGACGGGGCGGCCCATCCACTGGATCTGGTCGTTGTCGGCGGGGATGGGCACAGTGGAAAAGACCATGCAGCCGCCGGGGCGGAGCAGGCCGGCCAGGCCGGCCAGCACGGCGCGGATGTCGGCCTTGGTGACGTCGGCGATGAGGCTGAAGTAGATGGTGACGGCATCGAGGCCCGGAGCGGCGCCGGCGGCGGCGGCTTCTCGCTTGAGAAAGTCGCGCACGTCGATCAGCTCGAAGCGGGCATTGGGCACGCGCTGGGCGGCAGCCTGCAGCATGGCGGCAGAGACGTCGATGCCCAGCACGTCGTGGCCGGCATCGGCCAGCGTGCTGGCGACGGGCCGGCCGGTGCCGCAGCCCACATCGACAATGCGGGCGCCGCCCGAGGCCGGCAGCTGGGCCAGCAGCCACTGGAGCGACGCCTCCTGCGTGGCCAGGCCCTGGAACGCATCTTCGTAGGCAGCGCCGACGAGGTCGAAGATCTGTGCCGCCGTGTACGGCTGGACCTGGGTCTGGGTGGCCATGGTGGGGGGAGGGGATGTGGATATGGAGGACATGGTGAGAGAAGCAAAGGCGAAAGTGGGAAGCAAAGGCGAAAGTGAGAATTCAAGGATGAGAGTAAGAACAGAGAAAGCAGGGAAAGCAGGGAAAGCAGAGAATGAACACAACAGAAAACAGCAAGGGCAGCAGGAAGAAAACAGAAAAGGCAGTACGAGAAAACAGAAAACAGAGGTCTCACCCAGTATTTATATGTCACTCTCGTTGCCACTCCCAGCTGCTTCGGCGTGCTCAAGTACTGTTCGTGCACGCCAACACGGGGCAGCCTCCATCGCTCCCGCGAAAGCAAGGGACAAAGGGCTGGATGGGCCAAGAGAGTTCAGAGAGTCTGTCGTGCTCGACGAAATGACAGCAGGACTTGGCAGAGGATCGAATCCAAGACACACATCCCAGTCTCACCGTGTTGGCCGCGTGGTTTTTTTTTTTTGCTCGCGCTGGACCTCCCTTGCATTGGTGCAGTGGATGGCCCCCCCCCTGTCGTGTGTGTCCATAGCTCCAGCCGTCTGTGCCGATCTCTCTTAGCTCGAGGGAGGCGCCGCCGTCCATTGGCTCTGGGCCGGCCTGGTGGGCCGAGAAAAGCTAACGGAAGCGATGCCGCAGCTCTTGGTTTTTTGGGTGCAGATGCAAAAGTCAGAAGAGAAGAGTCAGAGCGTTGCTCTCACCTCACTCGACAGGTCAGGCGAACCGGAACTTGTCGCAAGTTGTCGCTGCAAGGGAGAGCAAAAAGGGTGAGACCGGCGAATGTCGCTCGTGTAGGGGAGAGCCGGCCAATGAAAAAGGGCCAGAGCAGTGTGGTCCCCCCCTGAGTGTCTTGGTCCGAAAAGATTCGGGCATACGCACGACGATCGTTACTCGTCGAAGTGCGATGCTCTGTATTGCCAGTTCGACTCGGACTCTGACCCTCTGCCACGTTTGCCAGCCCCTGTCCTCAGCTTTGACGGCTCCTTGCATGTGGTGTGCATCGAATGATGCAAAGCACTGCGACGGACGACGTAGTAAAGCATCCACTTCATCCAAGCCACGTGGAATCGGCTCGTGATTGACACAGTGTTGTGATGCGCAGAGCGAAGCTGCACAGTGGCTGTTGCTTACGGCTGAGAGACGATAGTGCACTTTGAGATGGCCTCCACTAAGCTTCCCCACCATCTCAAGATTTCGGCTCCAGTGCTACCCAAGGTTTTAGTACGAGTATGGATACGAGTAAATCCCAGAACCCTAATGACCTCAGAACAGGTTTGCTGTTTTTCCCGTCTTTGATTTGTTGTCTTTGATTTGTTCGTCACATTGAACCGCCCTTTTCTTTCTTTTCTTCTTTCTTTCTTTCTTTCTTTTTTTCCTTTAATTTCTACACCCCTCCCCACCATGGACTCTCCAGCCGAAGAGTTCGACGTCGTCATCATCGGGGCCGGCCTCTCGGGCATCAACTCGGCCTACCTGCTGCAGCAGCGCCTGCCGCAGGCCTCGTTTGTGGTGCTGGAGCAGCGCGACCAGATTGCCGGCACCTGGTCGTTCTGGAAGTACCCGGGCGCGCGCTCGGACTCGTCGTCGAGCGTGTTCCGCTTTGCCTGGCACCCGTGGCCGTATGGCGTCGACTTTGCCGACGCGTCGCTCGTCACGGCCTACGTCGAGTCGGCCGTGGCCGCCCATGAACTGGACCGCCACATTCGCCGGCGGCGCCGCGTCGACCGCGCCGACTGGTCGTCCAACGAGCACGTGTGGCAGCTGCACGTGACCGCCACGGACACGGACACGGACACCAAAAACGGCACCACCACCGACACCGCCGCCGACACCACCACCCGCGCCGGCACGGTCATCCGCGCCCGCTGGCTCGTCAACTGCAGCGGCTACTACAGCTACGAGCGCGCGCACGACGCCCACATCCCCGGGCTGGCGCAGTTTGCCGGCGACGTCTTGCACCCGCAGTTCTGGCCGGTCGGCGGCGTCGACCTGGCCGGCAAGCGCGTCGTGCTGATCGGCTCCGGCGCCACGGCCGTCACCATGCTGCCGCCGCTGGCCGAGGCCGCCGCCCACGTCACCATGCTGCAGCGCAGCCCCTCGTACGTGGCCGCCATGCCGCGCCGCGACCGCTTCACCGCCGCCCTGCAGCGCTGGCTGCCGCGCCGCCTCGCCGACTCGCTCGACTGGTACCGCCGCATGTTCCTCGAGCGCCTCTCCGTCTATTTCCTGACCCACTTTCCCGCCGCCGGCCGCCGCGTGCTGCGCGCCCAGGCCCGCAAGCGCCTGCCGCCCGACATCGACGTCGACGTCCACTTCAACCCCCGCTATCCGCCCTTTGACCAGCGCCTCTGCCTCGCTCCCGGCGGCGACTTCTTCAAGGCCCTGCGCCGCCCCAACTGCGACATCATCACCGCCTCCATCGACACCGTCACCCCCTCCGGCATCCGCCTTGCTTCCTCCGCCTCCGCTTCCTCCTCCGACCCCGCCTCGGCCTCCCGCGAGCTGCCCGCCGACGTCATCGTCACCGCCACCGGCCTGCACCTGCAGCTGCTCGGCGGCCTGCGCCTGCTCGTCGACGGCGCCCCCGTCGAGCTCGCCAGCCGCTACGTCTGGCGCAGCTGCATGGTCGAGGGCGTGCCCAACCTGTGCTTCATCATGGGCTACACCACCGGCACCTGGACTCCCGGCGCCGACGCCCACTTCCGCACCTTTGTCGCCGTCATGGCCCACGCCCAAAAGGCCCGCGCCACCTGTGCCTGCCCCGTCGTCGACCCGGCCCGCCGCCCCGCCATGCCCCGCCTGCCCGTCCTGCCCAACAGCTCCGGCTACATCGTGCGCGCCCTCGACCGCCTGCCGCTCTCGTCCGGCCGCTACCCGTGGAACATGGGGCTCAACTGGGTGTACGATGCATGGTACAACCTCGTCGGCAGCCCCAAGGACGGCATTGCCTACACGGCGCTGGACGACAAGACGGGAGACAAGAAGACGGTGTGAACTGCGAAGACTGGGAGGGATCCACTCGCCAACCGTCTTTTTCTCTTTTCCTCATGTTACGGCGTTTGGCCAAGACGGTGACTTAAACACGAGCACATGCTCCAGAATAATGGTATTTAAAAAAGACCATCTTTTAGGATGCTCGAATACAATCTTTTAGGATGTTCAAATACAGATAAAGCTACCACCAGCGTCCAAGATCGCATCCCGGCAATATTTTGGTGCAGCGCGGCGGACAGCTCAATGCTGACACTCTTGCTGCCCCTAGCCATCCTGCCGTCTGCCCCATTTGGCAATGGCAAAGCTGCCTGGCCATCCCGCCGTCTGCTCCATTTGTCAATGGCAAAGCTGCCTGGCCATCCCGCCGTTTGCTCTATTTGGTGATGGGCAAGCTGCCTGGGAGCTCGGACAACCCTAAAGATGGATGCTGGTCAGGCGGGCGAAAGATCAAAGTGGCACGGAACCCGAACATCTGGGACAGCACTCACATCCATTGATATCCTCGTTGTACATCGGCCGCTTGGTGCACTTGATGGCATCCGCCACAGACTGCGTCTTGAGACCCTTGCAGGTGGCTCCCGTGCAGCGGGCATCCAGTGCTCGCTGCAGCGCGTCGCCCTTCCAGCCAAAGACGTAGTCGCCGTGCTGCGAGTAGCCCTTGCTGCGTCGGCTGTCAGAGTTTTGTTTCTCTTTCCCTGCACATCGCTGTCTTGGACTACTTACACGTCGCCGGTGCTCCACACGAACGGCTGCGACCCATCCTCGGGCCACAGCTCTTTCTTGTTGAAGGGGCGGGTCTGGCTGTCAGCAAAGGAAGTGAGGGTTGTCTCTTTTCTCTTTTCTCCGTTCTCCGTTCTCCGTTCTCTGTTCTCTGTTCTCGTTCTCTGTTCTCGTTCTCTCCTCTTATTTTTATTTCTTTCTTTCTCTACTTACGTCCCACATGACTTCGTACATGACTTGCGGAAGGTGCACTGGGTGCGTGTCGGGGCACTTGCCGCCATTGTCGAAAATGCCCGTGACCGGGTAGGCCACGTGGCTTTCGTGGTTGGCCGAGTCCGTGTTTTTGCCGTCCCAGCAGGTCGGAAAGGTGATGACGGACCGGATGCCGCCGGCGCACATCTTGCTCGGCAGCGCCTGCGTGTCCGGGCTGGCACACTCCACCGTGCTGATGTCGCCGCTGGCCGGCATGCAGCGGTGGCACACTTTGCGGTCGCCGCCCTTGGACCGCAGCGAGGCGTCGCCGACGAGCATCCGGAAGCCGGGCTTGAAGGCCGTCACCTTGCTGCCGTCGTACGGCGGGATGTAGTACACCGTGATGCCGCCGTTGGCCTGGATGCCCAGGTTGGGGAACTGCTGCACGCGCGTGAAGGAGCCGTTGCGCGCCCGGAAGTACAGCACCGCCGTCCAGTAGTTGGAAAAGTCCTCCGAAAACGTGCAGCTCGTGCACGTCGACGCCGTCGGCAGATCGTGCGACGCCGCGTCCATCGTCGCGTTGAACGAGTTGCCGCCCACAATCTGGTGCAGATGCGGCGACGGCACCGCCCCCGGGTTGACCAGCGGGTCCACCCGGTCAATCACCAGCTGCGAGCAGCCAAACCGCATCATCGGGAAGCTCTGGCCCCACACCTGCGGCGCCAGCAGCCACAGAGCAAGCGCTTTCCACTGCATCTTGGGCGGGCGTTGTCGGTCGTGTGTTGTCGTCTGTGGATTATGGCGTCTGAAAATCGAGAGCAGATCTTTTTGGCTGCGGGTTGAAACAAGCGCAAAAGAGAGCAAAAGAGCAAAAGAGCAAAAGAGCAAAAGAGCAAAAGAGCAAAAGAGACAAAAAGGAGCAGACCTCCCCGTCAAAGGTCGAAGATGCTTCCCATAAACCTCCTCCCCCAGACACCTCGTCAAGCCTCCATAGACCTTGGCAAATGCCGAAATCGCGGGAGCCAACCCCAGATTAGGCGCGAGCGGCCACGCATATTGACTTTATATGAAGGGATTTGTGGGAGCACGCACTGCCCGGGCTGCCCTCCAATCACGCCGTTGACTTTTGACCTGTCCTCCTCCTTTTGTCACTGCCGAGCACACATGTGGTGTGCTTGTGGTCTAAACATCTTACTCAGAACGGGCGTCGCCAGTCTTTGGCCTGGCTTGTTGCCAGGGCTGCGTTTGCAGCTCTCCAGGACCGACCAGGACGGCGGCTGTTTGAGTGGAGAGAAGAATCCAATGAAGGATGACAGGCTGAGGGTGGGCGATGAAGAAAGAGCACCCCGAACCAGATGGAAGATAAAAGATGTGCGATAAGGGAACGTATGAGGGGGAACCCAAGAAATGGTTTTTGATCAGAAAATATCGCACAATGTAATACTTTGCACACTCGAGTCTACAAGTAGGAGACAGCTTGTATGAGACTCAGCTATGTCAGAATGTCAGGCCCATACTCTACTTCGAGCATTGCCATTTCTGGAGTACGGAATAATACTCCCATACCCAGTGACGCTTTCACAAGATATGTCGAAAAACACATGCCATTGATAGCCCCTGGCTGAGTTCTTTGGCAAGCAGCTCTTTGATGTCTCGGAAACAAGCAGTTCTAAGACGTTGAAATTAGCATTGCCAAATTAAAAAAAAAAAAAAAGGGGCGGAAAACAACATTGCTTAAGAAAGAGGAAAACAACTTGGAAACTGGAATGTACAACTACGTCAGAATACCACAAGGCAGATTACAGAATAAGCCAACAACAGCACGCCGCAGCCTCTCTTGGCCTTATTTGGAGCCCGGCTTTCATGAGGATGAGACACGGCGTCGCCATTTTCGGAGCAAAACCCGATGGGAACTGGTGAAATCCCAGATTTCGGCAATCTGGCCGAGCTGAAGTCTCAACAACCAAACAGGGGGGCATCCTCTCGCCCAGCCGATTTCTCAAGCGCTGTCTGAATTGACTTGGACAGTGGGTTGAAAGTGTCGAAAAAACAGAGCAAACCCAAAGGACAAGCAAGGTCTTCATCGGAGTGCGATGGCGATCCATGTCTCAAGCTGTCATTCCAACACAGCCAGTCTCACTCTCTCCCTTTTTCCTTTTTTGGGGGGGAATTCGTCGTTCCTCGCTCAACAAATCGCCAGCTATAAATATAACACTACATTGCCCCGTCTCGGTGCTTTTCTCATTGCCTCTTCTCTGCTCATTGCCCTGCCTTCTTTAAACAGTCTGGCTATACATCTCTTGTTGTCTCAACCCAGTTTTGCGCACGATTCCCATCAAAATGAAGCCCGCCATTATTACGATCATGCAACTCTTCGCCATCGGCTTTGCTGCCCCTGGTGGTGGAGATGGCGCCGTGTCCGGCTCGCCGACTTCTCTTGACAGCCGCAAAACTCCTGAGATGGTTTGTTCTTACAAAAAAAGCCATCCTTATACGGACCAGTGCTGTAGCCGCGGTTATAACATAGATAGTCAACCACTGCCTGCCGATAAGTGCAGCCGTCGTGAGTTTCTAGCTTTTAGAACTTCTCTAATTTCATCCGTTCCTAAAGTGCCATCTAGTTCTTCTTGTGAATATCTCACGAATCTGCTGTCAGCGCTAACTCTTGCACCTAAAACAAAAGCAAGATATCAGCCAAAGAACATCCTGGAATTTTATATAGCATGCACATTCCTCGAGCCTTGGTCCAAGGTTCCAGCCTGCTGTCTTGTAAGTCTGCGGCACTGGTAGCAATTATTATCACCAACCATAATGCCATTTACTCTTTTATGATGCTGTCTTTGCCATCTGTGCTGACCGCAGTTTCCTTGACCACAGCCAGAAAATGCAACACACGTACGATGCACGCGTATTGGAAAAGTGTTTTAAGACCACAGCAAGAACATAAAGCAGACGTGCGATGCACGCCTATTAGAAAATTGAGATGCCCGTGACTGATGAAGAAGAAAAGTGTACGGCAACCCAGGTTGAAAAGCCCTTCTAACCTCCTGTGCTTCATTATGTGTGGCTGTTTGATTGAAAATGGGTTTTGCAAGCATGTATACAATCTGCACTATACGCTGTCCGATGGACGTCTCCCTTGCTGAGACGGCCCAACATCTGCCTTTCCTCAACAGATTGGTGGAAAATATCTGTGCAGTCGTCACGCGTTTGTTGCAGTCTTTTGGATCGTCAATATAGTATAAGTGCTGATATAAATTCAAGAGAGACAATAACTGCAAAACCCCCCAAAGAACCGTAAAGAGCCGACTCTTTGTATCTTGGCATTCCTTTCGCCTGCCGTGAAAGAACCAGGCCCCGAGTGACTGTATCCATGTTTGGCAATGCACCTTTCCTCCACAGGCGGCGGAAGTTGATCGTCATGGCAATTCGCCCTCGCCACACACTGCAACGCCTTTATGTCCAGCATTTAAACCTCACGTCTCTCCGCGACAGAGGACGGCTCTGGCGTGTCGCCATAGTCCAGGAGCACGCCCGCGACAAACTTGTCGCCCACGACGCCAATGTCGTCCACAAGGCGGCGGATCTCGGCCACTTCGGCCGGTGCTAGCTGGACGTGCACGGCGGCTACATTCTCCTCGAGATAGGCAATGCGCCGGGTGCCCGGGATGGGAATGATGTCGCCGGAGCCGTCGTCGCCGTGGCCATCGCCCTGGGCCAGCAGCCACGCCAGCGCCAGCTGGCCGGGCGTGCAGCCGCGCTTGGCTGCCAGCGCCGCAATGGCGTCGACGAGCTCCAGGTTCTTGGCAAAGTTCTCGGGGAAGTAGCGCGGCACGCTGCGGCGCAGATCGCCGGGGCCAAAGTCGTCGGGCGACCGGATCTGGCCGGTCAGAAAGCCGCGGCCGATGGGCGAATAGGCAAACACGGCGACGCCGAGCTCGCGGCACGTCTGGAGCAGATCGGTGCTCTCGGGACCCTCGATCTCCAGCGAGAACACGCTGTATTCCACCTGGACGGCTGCGACGGGCGCCACGGCACATGCGCGCCGCAGCGTGGCCGACGACGGCGCCGACAGGCCGATGTGGCGGATCTTGCCCTCGTCGCGCAGCCGCACCAGCTCGGCCATGGTGCGCTCGATGGGCGTGACGCCGTCGACGCGGTGCACGTAGTACAGGTCGACGTAGCCGGTGCCCAGCCGCGCAAGGCTCTTTTCGCATTGTGCTCGGCAGTATGCCGGGCTGCTGTCGACGGTGACGCCTGGTTTCTGCGTGTCGGGCCGCACGCCGAAGCCCAGCGCAAACTTGGATGCCAGGAAAACGTCGGCGCGCCGCTCTGGGTGCTGCGAAAACCACTTGCCCAGCAGGTCCTCGTTGTCGCCGTAGAAGTCAGCCGTGTCCCAGTTGACGCAGCCTAGCTCCCAAGCCCGATCCAGCAGCGCAAGACGTTCTTCGTCGGACCTGTGTCTGCGTCAATGGCCAAGGACAAAGAAGAGCAAGACAGAAAGATAGGCAGACAACCCGGCTGCTGGCTGCTAGCCTAGCACGACAAGCCTCCTGCTCTCGCTCACCCTGGCGGGCCGTAGCCGACACTGAGGCCCATGAGGCCTAGCCCAATGGCTGGGATCTGTGGCCCATCTCGTCCCAGCTTGCGCGTTGGCAATTTGGCTGGTGGTGCCATTGTGTGATTATGTGTCGTCTTTGATTTTTCGTCGACGATTGCCGTCTGCCATCTGCCGTCTGCCGTCTGCCGTTTCTGAGTGTCCGAGATTGTCGTCTATTTTTTTTTTCGCTTGTCGTCTCACCTCTTCTCTTTGCCCTTTGGTCTATTGCATCTTTTTTTGGCGCACGGCGTTATGCCGGTGTTTAAGTAGCCTTCTGTTTTTGGTTTGCTGCGGGGACGGCGATATGCTGCCGACGAGGGGGATGGCTTGCCTGTCCGCTTTCCCCCAACCCATTGGCCCGAAAATAATAGACTCTTGCGCCCCGGGAACTTTGCAGTGAATTACTGCAGCCTATCGTGCAGCTCTACTGCAGCCTATCTTGCCGGCCCTTCTTGTCAGCCGGTGGTGGCCATCCAATCCATGTTCTCAAACCAGAGGCTGGGATCGAGGTTGTCGAAAATGGCCAGATCGCTGGTCCATCTGGAATTGAGGTCCGGCGCTGTCTCCCAGCCGACGCCGCCGCCGCCATAGCTTCCGTATGCGCCTGCGACATCCATGGCGCCGCTTGCAGCATACGGCGCCATGCCCGGTCCGCCGCCTGCTGGGTCGAGGCCGACGGCGGCGCATTGCTGGCTGCAGGCAACGCCGCCCGCCAGGCTTGGATCTCCACCCCAGCCTTTGGCGAACTGCTGCGGCTGCTGCGGCTGAGGCCTGGGCAAAGGCGGCAGTGCCTGTCGGCCCGGGATATCTGGCACGGCGTCGCCGCCGCCGCCTTCGGTGCCGCTGCCACCGCCACTGTCGTCGCCACTGCCGCCTCCGCCGCCGTTGTTGCCGCTGGCCGCGGGATTGGACCCGTCGACGTAGCGGCCAAGCTTGCCCAGCATGAGGGCGATTTTGCGGGCCGTCAGCTCCCATATGTTGATGCCGCACACGATGGCGTCGCCGTACTTGGCGGCGCCGGCGGCGCGCAGGTTGTGGTTGAGCTGCTCGAAGCCGTCGCCCACACGGGCCAGGATGGCCGGGACGTCGAGCGCCAGCTCCGGCTGGCTGCGAATGCACTCGCGCAGGCGCAGCAGGGCCGACTTGAGGTCCGGGTCGCTCCGCGACATGTCCTTGCCGTCGATGCCCGTCAGGCGCAGCGTTTTGCCGGCCAAATCTCGTTCCGGTTCGTTTGCTGTTTTGCCGTGATGCTGGCTGCCGGACGCTGCACTAAAGCCGCCGCCGCCGCTGCCGTTTCCGCCAAGACCGCCGCCCCCACTGCTGCTGCCGTCGGCACCACTGGTGTTCGACACGGTGCTCGACATGGGATCCGGCGGAGGGGAGATTATGGCGTCGGCCCCGCCACTGTTGGGAGCCGCACTTCCCAGAGCGGCACCTGCGCTCCGGACCGGAATGCTGCGTGTATTGGCATTCTTCTGATACAAATGCGGCACGGCCACAGGAACTCCGTGCTCGGGCGCGGCGCCGCTGCGAGCAGAGCGAGCAGAAGCAGAAGCAGAAGCAGAAGCACCAGGGGCTACTTGGGCTGCTTGGGCTGCTTGGCCGGCGCCTGCACTGACAGGCGGCAACATCATGGGGCCGACGAGACGGGCCCAGCGGCTGAGCATGGTGACGCCGTAGATGAGCTGCATGGCGACGGGCAGTGGAATGAACTCGAACAGGTAGAGCGGGATGGAGAAGTAGTGGTCAAACCAGCCGGTGAGGGCGCCGTGGGCGCGGTAGAGAATGTCGAGGGCGGTGCCTGGGGCATTGGGCGAGGCCGTCAGCGAAGCTGCCAGGGTTTTCAAGGACGCAGGGTCGATGAGCGGCGGCTCGTTCAGCCGCAGCATGATGGTGGCAGTGTGGTTTTCGACGATTTCTGCAACGATGAGAGTGAGCGAGCGGCGAAGACGACGGGGAAGTGCAAAGAGAGCAAAGAGCGAAGAGCAAAGAGAAAAGTGAGTTGACAAAGCATTCCACGCAAAGCCACGCCTTTGGCTTCCCACTTACTGTTTGACTTGAGAGCGGCAGAGAAGCCGTTGCAGATCCGGTCGAGTTCTTGGCTGTAGGCCAGCTGGTAGGCCGAGGTGGGCGCGCGGGGCACGCCCGGCAGATCTTCGGCCAGCTCGTCGCGGTTGTCTAGGCCGGCAATCTTCTCCGTCAGGTGCTGCAGGCGGACAAGGGCAACGAGGGTTTCGTCGGAGTCGAATTCGTGGGCGTCTTCGATTTCCTGCAGACACTGCCGCATATAGCGCGTGTAGCGCATGCTTTGAATTTTTTGGAAGCAGGTCGAGACGCTTGATGGTCAGCGCATATCACACACACACACTCTCTCTCTCACTCTCACACTCTCTCTCTCTCTCTCACACACACACACATCTCTCATACAAACACGTCCATCTCTCTCCCTCTCACACACACACTCTCACTCACCCTGACGTAATGTACCACAGCCCCAGCAGGACGCGACGCTCTTCGTGGGTGCGGGGCCCCGGCTCGAGGGGGTTCAAGATGATGAGGTGCATGCGCTCGGCCAGGCGCGGCGGGCGGTTGAGGCCGAGGTCGGCCAGCAAGCCGGCGGCCAGATGCAGCAGGTTGTTCAGCTGGCCGTGCATGATGCAGTGCTGGTGGTACCAGCCGGCGGCGACCAGGAGGGCCTGCAGCACGTCGAGGGAGCGTTCGCAGCGCAGCAGCATGTAGTCGGACAGGCGTTGCAGCAGGGCGTACATCTGGGCCTGCATGAAGCGCACGTTGTCCATGGAGGCGACGGAGCGGATGGCCATCATGAGGCAGGGCCGCTCGGCGGCCATCTGGGCGGCCGAGACGGAGTCTGGAAGCACGACAAAGGGGAAGAGCGGGACCATTTGCGTGCGGTAGAGGGCCAGCAGGGCGTCGTCGGAGTCGGTGCCGACGGCGATGCCCGGGCCGGCTTCGGGGCGGCTCAGGCAGTTTAACGGCACAAAGGCATTGTAGGTGGGGGGAATGACGATGGGCGAAGGCGGCCGCGGGCGGTCGGCCTCTTTGGGCGACGGGGGCGGCGACGAGGCATCGGTCTCTGTTAGGTATTAGAGAGGGGGAGGGAGGAGGGGAGAGGGGGGAAGGAGGAGGGGAAAGGGGAGAGAGACGAAGGGGGAGAGAGACGAAGGGGGGGAGAGACGAAGGGGGAGAGAGACGAAGGAGGAGAGAGAGAGAGAAGAGGGAAATGAGGGAGAGGAGGAAAAGAGAAAGAAGAGGGATGAAGGAATGAGAGGAATGAAAGGAATAAAAGGAGAAAAACAGAAAACAAAAACCAAAAACCAAACAAACACTGCTCGTACTATCATGTGAGACAGAGTCGGACGTAGATGCCCGCTGGGACTGGCTCAGCGTTGGGATCTCTCCGGTGGCTCGGAGCAGGTCGACGAGGCCGTTGAGGCGCTCCTCCAGCTGGGCCGTTTTCCTGTAGCCAAGGGGGGACCTGTGTGAGAAAGACAGCGGCTGAAGAGATGCATGGAGGCGGGCAGCATGGATCGGGAGACTCACGATGGCTTGCTGACTCTCTTTTTCCGGGGCTGGTGGACCTGGTTTCTGCACTCCTTGCCCAGGCGTTCGCATCTGCACAGGGACGAAGCCGGACGGTCAGCACGTTCCCGCTGCCGCGTCACGTTCCCGCATGGGGGGGCTGGACACCTACCTCTCACACATTGCCCGCAGATCATTTTGGGGGCGGATGCATTTGGCCTTGGCAGAGGCACAGGCTGCACAGGCGGCTCCCCATTTCGTCGTCGTCTTGGCTGGCTGTTTGCTCTCCATTGGAGGGGAGGGGCTGGGCTGAGCTGGGCTGGGCTGTTGGGCAGCAGCCGCAGGGCACAGGCAGCGCAAGGCAAGGCGGCAGGCAGGCGGCAGGCAGGCGGCAGGCTGGTGTTGGGGCAATGCTCCGACGGACTTTTGCAGGGAACGGGGGAGATGAAGTTTTTTTGCCTTGTCCAATCTACGAGCACTCGAATGGATACTTTGATGTAAACACGGTAAGCAAAAAGGGGAAAGTATGTTGGCTCTGCATAGCGGAATGTTCCTTCCCTGCAGCCTTGGTGAGGTGGACCGGACTTTATAAAATCTCCGGCCAGAACGATCAGTCTATCAGATTTATCAACCAACGGCGAGTGCACCCGAGCTTATCTCCACTATTCAACGCCTTTTTCCACTTTTCCATGGCGCCCAGTAATATCCATACTCCATCAGTCGCTTAGTAATAGCCAGTTGTGCCCGCCCCACTTTTACACCTCCTCGTCGATGGCGGCGACGTCGTTGTCGAAGCCGGTGACGATGCGGTAGCCGAAGCGGGCGGCGGCGTCAAAGGCGTCGGCGTGGGCGTCATTGCCGAGGGCGCGGTAGGCGTGGGCGCCGATGCGCAGGGCGCTGACGACGTGGATGGTGTGCAAAGTCATGTTTTCGGAGTTGGCGACGAACATGGCGGCAGGGCCGCGGGGGGTTGTGTCGGTGGTGGTGGTGTCGGTGGCAGCGTAGTCGTCCGGGTGGGGCGGGCGGTCGAAGCCGAAGCAGGCGAGGGTCTTGACGGCGTAGTGGACGACCTTTGCGTGGTGGCGGCGGCAGCGGTGGGCGCGCAGCAGCCACATAGAGGGGAAGACGAGGGCGAGGCGGGGGCGGCCGGGACGGTAGACGAGGGGCTCCTGGTCGTAGAGGGCGTCGAGCTGGCGCAGCAGGCGCTCGATGGCGCGGACGGCGGCGTCGGGGGGCAGGCGGTGGGGCGGGTGCTTGCTGGCGAGCTTGTCGACGGCGGCGAGCAGACGGCGGCGGCGGTCGTGGGCGTCGTTGGGCGACTGGCGCTCGGTGGAGCACAGCGGGCAGGCGCAGTCGAAGCCCCAGCCGGAGCGCAGCTCGTGCAGGCGGGCGCGCAGGTCGGAGCGCACGGGCACGTACTGCTGGAAGATCTCCTCGCCGGCGGCAATGTCGCGCACGGCGCGGCTGATGAACATGTCGCCGAGAAACGACCGCATCGTGTTGGGCACGCAGCTGTGGTTGAGGAAGGAGGCGTGGCGCCACAGGCCCTTGGCGAGGCCGATCCTGCGGGGGTTACTGGAGTCGCCGCCGCCGGCCCGCCGGTCCGGCATGGTGTCGTCGAGGGTGGCGAGCGGCGCGCTGAAGCAGTTTTTGAGCCGGATGTTCTCGGCCAGGAAGACGTCGACGACGGGGACGCCGTCGACGAGGGCCGCCTCGCCGCCCGTGCGCGGCAGCTCGCCCGCATACAGCTCCATGACGGCGGCCGCCACCGTCGGGTTGTCGTACATCTGCCGGACCATGGTGGCAAACAGCGCCGCCGACGCCCGGGCCGGCTCGTACTGGTTCGGCAGAAAGGCCGCCTTCTCCACAAAGGCAATCTCGCCGGCCGCAATCGCCTCGGCCGCAAAGAGCCCGTTGCCGTGCATGGCCGACCGCGCCACCCGCGTCCGCCGCAGGAAACTGGCCCGGTCCAGATGCACCGTCTGCCGCCCCAGCTGCGCCCACATGCCGGCAAAGTCGAAGGCCGCCTCGCCCTCCTCCTCCTCGCGCACCCGCGCCAGGCACCGCGCGTGCTCGCGCTGCAGCGCCGCGCTGCCGCGTCCGTCCGCCCCCTGCAGCGCCAGCTCAAACAGCGCCTTGCTTTCGCCGTAGCGGCACAGCCCGTACGCCGCCCGCGCCGCCGTGAAATACGCCTTCCAGTCGTCCGCCCGCCCCGTCCGCGCCGCCAGCGCGTCCGCCTTGGCCGCGTCAAACCGCCCCAGCAGCAGGTTTGTGCCCGCTCGCTTCGTGTAGATGCCCGGCCGCGTCGGCGCGTCGGCCACGTCGACCGCTTCCGTGTAGCTGGAGGTGTCAGAACTCAAATCAAAACACTTAAAATCAAAACCAAATCAACACTGAAAACACTCAAAATCAAAACCACAAGCACACAGAGTCATGCATGGCTCCCACCAACTCATGCACCCCCCCACCTACCAGAATACCGCCGTCGGATAGTCTTGCTGGAGAAAGGCCGAGTCGCCGGCCTTGACCCACTCGGCCGCCGTCTTGTGCACGGCGGCCGCGTCGTCCGGCCGCAGCTCCGGCGGCACAATGGGGTCGCCAAAGCGCAGCAGCACCACGTCCGACGGGTGGTCCACGCAGATCATGCAGTCGCCCGGCCCGTTGTACTTGTAGTACGGCTCCTTGATCGCCACCACACAGCCCTGCGGCAGGTGCGCCAGGATCGACGTGTCGCCGTGGTGGTACAGCGTCACCTTGTCGGCATTGCCCTGCGCGTCCACCACCACCGTCACCGCCCCGACGCCCCGGTACACCGGCGTGACCGCCTTGACCACCACGCCCTGGCCGCGGTGGTGCGTTTCGATCCGCAGCTGGCTGAGGGGGATCTGGGAGGTCAGCAGTCTGTGTGAAAAATGCAAAGACTGAAATTGAAGCCAAGACAAACTGAAGCTAAGACTACAGCCACGACTCACCACTTCAAGCTCCCGAATCGACTTGATCGACGCCGGATACGCCTCGGCAATGATAATCTGCTTGACCGGCCGCGTCTCGTCGGCGTCCGGCGCCTTGGCCGCCAGGTGCGCCATGTGGCGCTTGACCAGCACGCTGCGCCGCACTCGCTTTTCCGGCAGCTGGCCCACGGGTATGTTGGGGCCATTCCCCGTGTTCTGGCTCTGGCTCTGGCTCTGGCTCTGGCTCTGGCCCTGGTTCTGGCCCTGGCCCTGGTTCTGGCCCTGGCTCTGGTTCTGGCCCTGGCCCTCGCTCTGCCTATCCCGGCCATTCTCTCCTTTCTCCGCATTCTGTCCATTTCTCTTCTGCAGTTCCGAATGCACCGCCATGGCTGCGATATTTTCCTTGTCGTCTTCGTCCAAACCGTACGTGTGTCTTTCGTGTCTTAGCTTGCAGATGCAACGACACGTCGAGCTGCGCTGCCGCCTGCTCGTCCGCAGAAAAGAAAAGAAAACGACCACTTTGCTATAGGTGGCATTTCGGACGGCCACCTCCGCTTGAGCCGCATGTTAATTGCTGGGCTGCTGGGACTGCTGGGTCTTGGCCAAAGCTGCGGGAAAGCGGGAAAGGCGGCGGGTAATGTCATGGCACAAGCACCACGATTAGCCGTGGGAGTGTTTGCTATGGTTTGTGTTCAAGTCACATGGATCATCAGGCATTCTGAAGGTATCCTGGAGGTATTACTGGAGGTATCACTGGAGTAATCATCAGGGTCAACATATGATTTCAAAATATGGTTGGTAAAGATGTTGTTTATGTGGTAAATTCAAAGACGCATTTGAGGTAAATTCAGACGCTTTTTATTGAGGTAAATTCAAAGAACTTAAAAACACTTGTTTGGACTTCTCTCGTGCTACACCATTCTTTTCCAGAGAAGGCTTACGACGCACTGCAATACTTCTACGCACCAATACTACGCACCAATTCTACGCACCAATCTACGCACTAATTCTACGCACTAGAGTCCGTGACATCAACAGGAGAGTTGTAGAGATCGCGGCCGTCCAGAATCCTCGGCCGCCTCAGGCTGTCCATGTCGCTGGTCTCCGAGTCTGGGTAGCGCTGCGGGCGGGCAGGGCGTCGACGCACACGCCGGCGAACGGCGGCAGTGCTTCCGGGGCCTACCGGGGCCTTGGTGGAGGTGGCGGCGACCGCCTGCTGAGAGGGCAGCACGTCTTGGCGGTAGTTGGCGGCCACGGCGCGGTCGACATCGCTGAGGGTGGCCAGGTGGTGGTGGTCGTCGTCCCGCAGAATGGACGGCCGGTGGTGGTGGTGGTGCTGGCCGGAAAACCCGGCCGATGCCCCCGTCAGCCCCCGGCTTTCGTCGGCCTGGCGCTGGCTGTAGGCCTTGCGGACGAGGCTGCGGGCCAGGGCGGCCTGCTCGCGAAAAAAGGCGTCGGAGCCGGAGGCCTTGAGCCACGAGGCCAGCAGGCCCAGCGGCTGGTCGGCGTCGGCGCGCGGCGGCTGGCCGCCCATGCGGCGCTGCAGCTGGCGACTGCAGCGCTGCCAGGTGGCGCGGGCCAGGTCGACGGCGTTGACGGCGGCGGCCGACCGGCTGCGCAGCAGATCGGCGCGCGTGCGGCCCAGCAGCCCGACGACGCTGTGGCCCTTGACGACGTCGGTCATGTTGAGCTCGTGCGGCGCCGAGCGGGCACAGCCACTCATACTGCCGTCGTCGCTCAGGTTGTCGTCGACGGCGGACTCGCCATTGTTGAGATCCAGCTCGTCGGCGCCAAACGGCCGCACCCCGGCCTCGGCCTTGCTGCGCACCGCCGCCAGCCGCGCCACCAGCACCTCCGTCTCCTCCACCAGCCGCGCCGCAAACTCCTCCGCACTCATCTGCGGCGAGCTGTGCTGCGGAAACTGCGCCGAAAACTCCATCACCTCCAGAATGTGCTGCTGCCGGATGCCCTCGGCCACGCTCGCGCCAAAGCGCAGCTCCAGGTGCTTCGCCAGCCGCGCCAGGTCCGCCATCGCCCGCAGCAGCCGCCGGTTCGTCTGCTCCGTCTTCTGCCACTGCGACCGCCGAAACACCTGCCACGCCACCTGCTCCTCCGCCCCCACCACCACCAGCTGCGCCTGCCCGCCCTTGATCGTCTGCAGCGTCTCCTGCGTGCCCGCCAGCGCCGCCCGCACCGCCTCGCCCACGTGCCGCCAGTTGTCCAGCCCGTCCAGCAGCTTCAGGTAGAACCCCGCCGGCAGCGTCACCTCCTTGTCGCCCGGCGCCATCGGCCGCGCGTTCGGCGAGCCAAACAGGCCCATCGGCGGCGGCGGCGGCCGCAGAGAAGCATCGCCCCGCTCCGTCGCAAGATCAAAGTCAGGCTCGCCCCTGTAGTGCGGCTGCCTAGCTCCCTTCTTGAACCACCACATTGTGCATGGGGGTTGGGTTTGGGGCTGGGGTTGGCTGTGCTGGAGTGGTGCTGGAGCTGGTGTGGTGCTGGTGTGGTGTCGATGTTGGTGATGGTGTCGTATGGGTGTGAATATTGCTTACCTGTTCGGCTGGTTTGTGTAAAGCCAAGAGAAACAGGACCACGTCGTGGAACACGGCTGCTTTTTATATGCACGATCCCCCATTCTGCCATTCGTGTGCTTGTTCGTGCTTGTTCGTGCAGCCCGAGGCAGCCTGTTCTCCTGGTGAGAGCTGTTCATTGTCTGATTTCCAGGAAGGAAAACAGACGCTGCACAAACAGACGCTGTACAAACAGACACCGTACAAACAGACACCGTACAAGAACAGAACCGGAGTGCATAAGGCCAGCGGACAGTACTTGGTATGCTCTGCAGGACGAGACTTTAAGAGACAAAGAACTTGTGCAAGATGATGCAATCACAGACACGCTTCATTTGTACTGAACAAGACACTGAGCACAGCACACTGAGCACTGCACTGAACAAGCTGTTTGAACACGCTATACGCTATGTACTAAACACGCTACATGCTACTGAACACGCTATAAGCTACCTGAACACTACTGAACACATACGCTACTGAACACCTATAAGCAGCACAATACAGTGCGCAGACCACAAAGACACTGAGCCCAACTGCGCGCACTAACACTACAGCTCGTCGTGGCCCGGCTTCTGGCCATCCCCAGCCAGCGGCTTGACCTTGCCGTCCATAATGTCGTGGAGAAACGCATCGACCACGTCTGCCGTGAGCCTCTTGCTGCCCCGGTAGGGAAAGAGCTCGCCGCTGTGGGGATTCTGCAGGGCCAAGCCCGTCGGCGCGCTGGCGGCGAGCCCGAACTGCGCCGGGATCTCGGGATAGTCGTGCGTGTCGGTGATGGCAAAGCGCAAAAAGTCCCGGTACTTTTTGGCCAGCGGCCGCACAGCGCGCCGGAACCGTTCTTTGTCGTCTTCTGCGTCGGTGAAGTAGTGCATGATGCTTTGTCCACTCTGTCGCGTCGTCAGAGAGAAAGACGAAAAGGAGAAGGACGAAAGGGTCTTGCAGAGGCAGCCCCAAGGCAGCCAGCCACAATCCAGCCACAACGCAAACCACTGCAGACAGCAGAGACATACCGCTGAGATTTTGTTCTCGTTGCGCCGCGTCAGCTCCGGAACCAGCGGCTCGGCACACTGCTCAACAAAGTCCTCGAGCGCCCCGGCCCGCCGGAAATCCGCCAGCTGGCCATGCTCCTCGTCGATGTTGTTGTAGCAGTCGAGCCCCGACGGCCCGCCATCGATACTGCTTCCCAGGCCAAACGAATGGCGGTCCCGGAACCGGCTGGCCAGTGCCCGGTACTGCCGGTACAGCTGGTCGTCGTCCGGGTGGATGTGTGCCACAAACGAGACGTCGTCCGACTGGATAAACGCCATCACGTTGTCGGGCGTCACCTCGAACACGGCGGGCCGGAGACTTCGGCGAAGAAAAGCAGAAATTCTGCTTCGTCAGTTTGGGGGGGAGGGGGGGGTGTTTCTTTTTCATTTCCTCTTTCTATTTCTTTTTTTATTCTCCCCGTCTGCTCTTCATGCCACTTACGCATCTGCTCTCCGTGGACCACGATACCGATCCATGCGGCCATCGCGATGGTAGAGCCGAATGGCCGGATAGGCAACGGCGTCCAAGTCGATGCAGGCTTTCAGGTTGCTGCCGCAGTCGATGCTGAGAACCGCATATCCTTCCTCCGATCGCTGGAGAGAAGCCCATTCCGGCTCCAGCGCTTTGCTTGTATCTCTATTCATTAGAGCGAGAATGACGCAGACGGAAGAATAAAAGGGCATTGGGCGTCCGGAAAAAAAAAGAAAAAAAAGAAAAAAAAAAGGCATACTCTGAGGGCTGGTCATATCAACAGTCGTGTCAGAACAGCTGCACCTCCCTCCCTGGCAAAAGACAGCACCGAGACTCACCATGACGACTAGCAACTGCTTAGCTGTGTTTGCGACTGCGAGAACAAGATAAAGATAACACGGTTTGCTAACTCACATGCGACCAGAGTAAACCCGTTTGAGCCAAGAGCTTTGCGAAGCTCGGTCTCTTCTGTGTGCTTCCACGCCACAGCGCCGCCAGCCAGCACGAGCTGGCACAGGCGGTAAAGTCTCATTGCGTTTATATGCGGACGCGCATCAGCGAATCTGAAAAAACCACGAGAAAAAACTGCGTTTCCATGTGCATTTCCAGGTGCACGTTGTCTGTCTCAACAGAAACCAAAACGAGAGATCGTCGCATGGCTCGGAGCTTCGCGCAAGCTGACAGGCAAAGTCTCTTTAGCCGGACCAGCCCCAACACGATGACGAACGCAGCCGGCATGGGCTCCATGGCTAATTAGCTTTGCTGTTAAGGTGTCGCAGTTGCAGCAGAGCGACTGCTCCGTAGTCGAGCAGTCAAGCAGCCATATCGTTGAGCTTTGAATCATCGAACAAATCGTATTTGTTGCATTTTCTGCTATCATCACAGCGCCAGAAGCTCGGCATAAGGCACCTTTTCGACTTGGCCGCGACGATGAGGTTGGCTCAGCTTCGCTGGGGCCTTGTCTCGGCATCGGCTCTGCTCGTCGGCTCCTGTCCAGGCACCGCTGCTCAAGGCACCGCCACCGCGCCGACAGCCTCGGGTGCTTTCGTCTGCCGCCATCCAGCCTATGAGCCCATTCTCTTCTCCGCGTCGCCGCTGGTGGTATACCTTAAGGGTTTTCTCACGCCCGAAGAGCGCCAACATCTCAAAGCCGTCTCGTATGTGCTTTCTTTCTCCGTTCTTCCCTCTCTCTCTCTCTCTCTCTTTTTTTTTTTTATGCCTTTCTTTCGGCTCAGCTCATGACCCAGACAAGACAAGTTTTCGCCCTCCGCGGTGGCTGCCAACGGCGGGGCCGCCCGCCACGTTGCCCGCACCTCCCAGTCTACGTATGTCGATCGCGACGCCGTGCTAAACTGCATCGAGGAGCGGGCTGTGCAGTTCCAGGGCTACGACGTCAGCCAGCAGCAGCTGGAGCCGCTGCAGCTGGTCCGGTACGGCGCCGGCGAGCAGTACCACTTCCACACCGACTGGATGAGCAAGGCCAACGAGCACCTGCTGGCCACGGCCGGCCAGGGCGGCAATCGGCTGTCGAGCTTTTTTGCCTACGTCCACGTCGCCAACGACACCACCGGCGGCGGCACCAATTTCCCGCTGCTCGATGCGCCCGCCGATCCGCGCTGGTGCGGCAGCGGCGGCAATAGCGGCAGCAGCGGCAGCAGCGACGGCGGCAATGGCGACGACCGCCTGGTCAACTGCGACGAGCCGTGGGACAACGGCGTGACCTTCCGGCCCGTCGAGGGCAACGCCATTTTCTGGCGGAATCTGCACGACGACGGCAGCGGCCAGGGCGACTACCGCGTGCTGCACGCCGGTCTGCCGGTCAGCACGGGCCAGAAGATCGGCATGAACATCTGGACCAGGCAGTTGCCCCTGAGCGAGCTGGCCAGGGGAGCCGAGTACTATCCATCGGTGTAGAGGCCAGCGAACAGAGTACTATCTATCCATCGGGGTAGAGGCCAGGAAGCCGAGTACTATCCATCGGGGTAGAGGCCAGGAAAGCCGAGTACTATCCATCAGTGTAGAGAGCTTCCGTTCGGCTGGCAATCTGGCCGGAGAGCCTGGCGTACGCTTCAGATATCTCCAAATACAACTCATGTCTAGCAATGCTCTGTATAGAACAAAGGAGAGTCTGAAAACAAAAGGTCAAGCAGATTTGCGTATCCATACTCGTATGCACAAAATAAGAAACAAAAAGACGGGCCGACAGCAACGACAGACGTGGCGGCGTTCCAGCCATTCGACAGCCATTCAAAGGAGAGCTACAGGCCGTTGCCATTAACTAGCGTGGCAGGATCTCTGGGTAGGATCTAGCTTTGTTCAATGGTGCTCACGGGTGGACTCGTATTATTACTTCGCCGCGTGGCAAGAGAGCACCAGAAAACAGCGAGGCGTTGAAGAAGTTGGTACCCCTGCATAAACTCGATCCCACCCAACGAGACTGCCTTGCAAAACGGCGTCGTCCCGAAGCAGCTAACAACCACGAAACAACCTCAGCTGAAGTTTTGGCTCTCGGCTTGGGCTAAAGTGGGTGGTCCTTTGCCACTCTAGGCAGTTCAAATACGACTACAGTTTACAAAAAAGAAAGTATAATTGAACGTTAAAGTGGCGAGACAATGAAGATATGGAATAACTCATACGGAAGAATTGAAAAAAATCGGAAAATCGGAAAATAAAAATAAAAAAATACAATAAAAATTACAGCATACTTTGAAGAGGTGCAGAATAAAAGAGAGGAACAGAAAAAAGAGGAACAGAAAAAAAAGGAACAGAAAACAAGACTTTCGAATGTTCAGGGTAAAGGCCATGCTGAAAAAGATCAGCCACAAAACAGGTAGTCATATAATATTCACATTTGCCCATATTAAAGGAAATAGCTGTACGAGAGGGGTTTTGAGTAAGAAGCTTCTGGGGCCAACGTCTCTTTATTTCCAAAGAAAAACAGGGGTTTCTGTTGGTAGGAGAATCCTACAGAAAAAAATACAAGTCCAAGCTGTTGCAAGGTTCCTGCAACTGGGAGGGGAGAAAGAGGAGCCGTGCCCCTTATTAAGATTGTCGATATTATCTTGCTTCTTTTTCTTGCAGGTCGTTCTGGGCGGCCTCTCTCCCATGCAAACTGCATGTTGGCCGATATTGGCACAACACCCACCAGAGGCTGCTGCTGTCTTCCAGTCACGGGATGGCTCAGGTCGGGTAAATATCCCGTTTGTCGAATCGCTCTTTCCCCCACAAGCCGAGACGCACAGAGCAATTTTATCGTGTGTCGTCTGTAAACCTCGTAAAAAAAAAAAAAAAAAAAAAAAAACGCAGGCGCTGCCGCAAGGCGACCGAGAAGGCCGCTCCTTCCCGCCTCTGTTGTCCTCTCTGTCCCTTGCCTAACTGTCCTTTGCGCAACTGCCTAAAAAGGGGGGCCCTTGGGCATTTCATATTAAAAAGTGGAGGAAGGTGGGCGAAGAGCAGCGACTGCCGAGATGGCCATGCGTCTTGTCAATCTAGCTGGGTCTTTTCATCACTTTGCGCCCCTTCTTCTCCATCCAAAAAAGTCTATTCACCCTTTGTTATTTCCCGGCGACCTAACGAAACGAGGCCGGCCCAGGCCAGCCCTCCAACGGCCAACGGCGGCGAATTATTCCTCTTTTTTTTTTTCTTTTTTTGCGCTCAGCTTTAACGCAGACAGACGACGTCTCTCACAGTCGGTTGGGGGGTTAGGGTTCCAGAATGTTTGCAGTCTTGGTTAAAATAAGTGCCCCGAAGGAACACAAGGATCCTTGAGAAAAAAAACCAGAAAAGGGAAAAATAAAAGGTAATCGAAGGGAAAATAAGCCTTTCAGCCCAGGCCAAAGCTTTTTTGTGGCGCAATACGAGAGAGAGAAGGCATCAGCACCATCGAGCGACGATGATGACGAGCCCCCGTCCGCTCACCCCCCCGGGTGTGAGCAAAGAGCAACAGGGAAGTGGTTATATTGGACCCCATTAGAAAGAAAGAAAAAAGATGAAGTTTACGTACACTTCATTTAGATTTAGGAGAAAGACACAAACAGAGAGGCAAAAAAAGAAAGAAAAAAAGGAAAATTGAAAAGAAATAAAAAACCCTGAAGCCACACTTTCACCCACATGTACGTACCTGGACATGGAAAACACTTACGTCTACTGTGTATACAGACGCATGCAATCACACACCCGACTGGCCACCTCCGCCAGGCCGTGGACTACGTCCCATCTGGTCAGATGCATCTATGGCTGTACAGATGCAAGGTATTTTCCGCTTCTAGCCAACACGGTATTGCAGTCCTCTCTGCATGGGGTTGGGTAGGGTCTTCTTTCTCCTTCTATTTCATATATGTCCCCTGTCTTCTGTTTGACTCTTCTTTTTTTCCTCCGGTTCTTCTCTTCTCTTCTTCTTTCTCCCTCTTTCCCACACCTACGATTTACACTTTCTTGCTTCTCGTCTCCTCCCCTCCCCCCCCCCCCCTTTTTTTTTTCATCGTACGAGAGACAGAAAGGGTATGCAGCCCTACCGTGTCTCCTCTGCCGCATCTCGCTAGTGCTACTACTACTTAACCATAGATCATGTTGCACTCTTCTGGGGCCACACCATCCTAGTTGTCGACGTGCCACGCATGGTTGTTTGATTTTTGATTCTACCCCTTCTGGCTCGCATATCAACTTATAGGCGAGAGACTGGTCGAGGCCGGCCATCTACACCTTTGCTTCACTCTCCTGCTCTTTCATTTGACGACACGCCAAAGCCAGCAGCAAAACACGCACCAATCCTTTTCCCCATGTGGCCGACAGGCAGCGGGGTCTTGCCCCCCCGAGACAGCAGCCGGCCGAGCACGGTTCTGGTCTGGCTTGCGGCTGTGCTGGCCACCAGCTCGGTGGTGCCGACAGCCCAGGGCCAGACATGGCCGCCAGCGCGGCCTGGCAGCGGCAGCAGCAGCGGCAGCAGCAGCGGCAGCAATGGTGGCAGCAAGAGCGAGGCGTCGTCGCCGTATCCGCTGACGACGGACGCGAACTGCACGTGCTACCGCACCAACAGCTCGACGGCCAACTACTTCTCGCACCACACCTTCTTCGACTTCCGGTGGCTGTCGGAACACGCGCGGGTGCCGCCGGTGCTGAACGACGTGCAGGCGAACGCGAACGCGCCGCCAACGAACGCGTACCTGAGCTCGATCAACTTTACGAGCATGTGGCAGGCGCAGAGCTGGGACAACAGCCAGCAGATGCGGCTCAACAGCCCGGACGTGACGGGCAGCGACGCCACGGTGCTCATGGTCAACTCGCCGAACAACATCTACATTGAGAACAACACGGATGCGCAGCCGTCGTCGAGGACGTTTATGACGATGCGCACGGCGCGCGTGGGCTCGTTCCAGACGGCGGCGGAGATCGAGTCGGCCTCGAGCGGGTTCCGCTATCTGTCGGTGCGCATGTTGGCGCGCACGCGCGGCGGCCCCGGCGCCATCACGGCCATGTTCACGTACCGGCCCGGCGAGAACAACAACCTGCAGCTGGTGCAGGAGTCGGACCTGGAGATCCGCACGCGCGATCCGCCGACGCGGGTGCAGTTCACCAACCAGCCGTCGTGGAACGCAGACGGCGACATTCCGCAGGCGACGCGCAACGCCACGATTCCCGGCGGCCACAAGTGGAGCGAGTGGATGGTGTACCGCATGGACTGGACGCCCGACGCCAACACGTGGTATGTCAACGGGCAGCTGACGTCGACCATCACGTACCAGACGCCGCGCAGCCCGTCGCAGGTCATGTTCAACAGCTGGAGCGACGGCGGCTCGTGGAGCGGCAACATGACGGTCCGCGACGAGGCCTACCTGCAGATCCAGTGGATCGAGATGGTCTTCAACAACACCGATCCCACGTACATGCCGCCGCCCGGCGCCTGCACCAACATTTGCAGCATCGACGAAACCCCGGTGACCGGCACGCCGGTCCTCATAGCCAGCGGAGGTAGGGCCCTTTTGTCGCCCAGTGTGTTTTTCCTAGCGTGCATGACCCCGGCCATCGTTGTGCTAACTGGGCTGCTTGTACCATGAACAACAGGCGATGCGCAACACCGACCAGGTGGCGGCCAAGGCGGCCAAGGAGGAAACGGCGGCCAAGGAGGCCAAGGCGGCCAAGGCGGCCAAGGCGGAAACCAAGGCGGCAATCGCGGCGGTGGCCAAGGCGGCCAAGGCGGAAACGGCGGCAACACCGGCAACCAAGGTGGCAATCGGGGTGGTGGTCAAGGAGGTCAAGGAGGAAACGGCGGCCAAGGAGGGCAGGGCGGCCAAGGCGGCCAAGGTGGAAACCAAGGCGGTAATCGCGGCGGTGGCCAAGGTGGACAGGGTGGAAACCAGGGCGGCAATCGTGGCGGTGGTCAAGGAGGTCAGGGAGGCCAAGGCGGACAAGGTGGAAACGGCGGCAACACCGGCAACCAGGGTGGCAATCGGGGTGGTGGTCAAGGAGGTCAAGGAGGCCAAGGCGGCCAAGGCGGCCAAGGCGGAAACCAAGGCGGAAACCGGGGTGGCGGCCAGGGCGGCCAGGGCGGCCAAGGCGGAAATGGCGGCAATACCGGCAACCAAGGCGGAAACCGGGGTGGAGGCCAGGGCGGCCAAGGCGGTCAGGGCGGTCAAGGAGGAAACCAAGGCGGCAATCGCGGCGGAGGCCAAGGCGGCCAAGGAGGCCAAGGAAACCAAGGCGGCCAAGGCGGGAATCAAGGTGGAAACCGCGGAGGCGGCCAGGGCGGTCAGGGCGGTCAGGGCGGAAACCAAGGCGGCAATCGCGGCGGAGGTCAGGGCGGCCAGGGTGGCCAAGGCGGCCAAGGAAACCAGGGCGGTCAGAACGGCAACCAAGGCAACCAAGGCAACCAAGGCAACCAAGGCAACCAAGGCAACCACTATCAGAACTGCCAGTCGGCCAAGTATGGCCAGTGTGCCGGCAAAAACTGGAATGGCTGTGGCGGCTGTGCGAGCGGAACAACGTGCAAGTTCCAGAACGACTACTACTCTCAATGTCTGTAGGAGTCCTGGCGCAAGAGGGAGGCAAAACAAGCACGAAAAGACCAAAAAAAAGAAAAAAAAATCGAGTGGGATCCGGAGTTTTTTATTTTGTTTGTTTTTATTTGGGAGAGCTATACCTTTGCGGCGTTGTATCTGATATACAAATATTCCCCTTTTGTCGCTCCTGTCGTTTCTGTCGTTTCTGTCGTTCCAGATGTCTCTGTCGTTCCTGCAACTTGTGGATCGTGTTGCTGGTAGCTCTTTCCTTCTCTGATACATACCGTTGGTAATGATCTGTATATATTCAAACCGTCAAATAAAACTTTTCCATCATCTCTCGTGTTGTGAAGGTTGAAATATCCGATTTCTGGTGTTGTGAAGGTCGGTATATCTCTGGTGATGTGAAGGCCGCTGCAAATATTCAATCTCCGAAATGTCGTCTTTTGTGTCTGCTTGCACAGGAGACAGTCGATGTGCTTGTTTCTGGGCTTCTCGCAAACTCTCCCACAATTCAAACAGCGCGGATAAGAACCTTGTCTTTTTTTTTGTTCTTCCCCTCCCCCTTTTCTTTTAATTTTCCATCCTGTGCCCATTGCATGGCTTCGTGTCGCAGGCTGATTGGAGCGCTCGAGGTGGACAGACTGCAACTCTGCAATTACTCAGCGCCCGTTTAGTGCTCACTGTTCGTTTGAACTGCGTATCTTGGGAGATTTACTGACTTACCCCCCAGATTTTTTTTGTTTCAGAGTCTCGCTGCTTTCTTCTCCTTCGTTTTTCGTCGTCGTTCTCAGTCCGCCAGATCGTCTTCGCTCCCTTTCTTGCTAGTTTTGGTGAGGACAGCAAGAGCCTCCTCTTTTCACACATCGTCATGCATTACGCCTTGGTCAAGCAGTTTGGGTCGCCGCCCGAGTACCTGGACGGGGCCGACCTGCCGGCGCCGGCGGCCGGGCAGCTGCAGCTCAAGGTGCTGGCGGTGGCGGTGCATCGGCTGGTGCAGATGCGGGCGGCGGGACGGCACTTCACGGCGCCGACGGCACCGGTGGACCCATCGTCGGATGGCGTGGGGCTGGACGAGGCCACGGGCAAGCTGTACTACATCACGACGCTGGCGGCGCCGGTGCTGGCCGAGCGCGCCAACGTCGACCGGGCCAAGGTGGTGGAGCTGCCGGCGGGCGCCGACGCCGTGACGGTGGCGGCGCTGACGAACCCCGTGCTCAGCTCGTGGATGGCGCTGAGCGAGCGCGTCTCGGATTTGCCGGCCGGCTTCAGCGTGCTGATTCTCGGCGTGACCGGCACCAGCGGCCGCGCCGCCGTGGCCGTGGCTCGCCGCTTTGGCGCCGCCCGCGTCGTGGGCGCCGCCCGCAACGAGGCCGCCCTGCGCGGTGTGGCCGGCCTCGACGCCCACGTCGTGCTGCAACCCAACGTCGCCGACTCTGCGCCGGCCGTGGCCGCCCTGGGCCAGATCGACGTCGTGCTCGACTACGTATACGGCCAGGCCGCGGCTGTCGTGCTCGGCGCCCTCGTCACCGAGCGCGAAACCCAGTACGTCAACATCGGCACCCTGGCCAACGACGAGACGCTGCCGCTCAACGCCCAGCTGCTGCGCTCCAAGGCGCTGCGCATCACCGGCTCGGCCCCGGGCGCCTGGTCCATGGCTGCCATGGCGCGCCAGATGCCCGCCATCGTCGCCATGTCGGCGTCGCTGCCCCGCCCCGCCGACGTGTACACGCGGCCGCTCAAGGACATTGCCGCCGAGTGGGACACCGAGGCCGCGAGAAAGAAGCGCCTCGTCTTCATTCCTGGCTGAAGAGAGAAAGAGAGAAACAAGGTACAAAATTCAACAATGGCTTGGCACGAGTGAACAGGACAGGGAACAAAGAACCGGCACAATACTTGCTGCCTGAATGAAAGTTGGAAGTCGTCTTTGTTGGCTTCGCGCGCTTTGGGCCAAAACAAAGACAACAGTTCGCCGTTTGTCATTGTCGCATTGTTTTGGTTTATTTTCTTTCACTTCTATCTACTACCTTTTGCACTTTAAAAGGAGGGCCATGCGCCGCTTTTTGCAACCCGATCTGCATCCAAAATTGATTCTGCGGTTGCCAAAACTTCAATTTAATCGTGATTTGAAGGTTGACAAGCAGCTGCTCAGAACAACCAAGAAGAATTTCGCGTTCAGCCACAGTCGCCGCCACCAGCTGGTCGTGGTTTTCTCCAGGTCTACAACATTACATTCTACCGCCAACAGCACTTGACTTTTCAGCCACATGGCGTCACTCTTTGACTACGTGCGTGGCAGGAAAGAGCCTCGGGGCATCTTGCGCAAGTGCGCAGCCGGACAAGAATACGCGCCACAGCGGAATGTCCAATTCCACCGTGCGGTCAAGGATCTCAAGTCAGGTAAGACATACAAGCTAGAACAGCCGATCATGGCGCCCCGTCGGGACCGCGACGGCATCAATGCCTTGCTTTCGCGGTTTCAAGACACGCTGCGCTTTCAGCCTCTTCTGGCTGATTCTGCCGACTGTGCGGGCGCCGTTCCGCCGCAGGAGCAGCAGCAGCAGCAGCAGCAGCAGCAGCCATTCTCTGTCGCGACGAGTGCTAAAAGGCACAGGCTCGCTTTGAGCAGGGACGACATGGAGCTGACCAACAGCCTCTATCATGCCAATTACCGGCGGTACGAGGCCGAGTGCAGCAAGGCCGGCCTGCGCAGTTACTGTGTGCGGGTCATCATGGAGAGACAAAACGACAAGCAGAGAGTGGTGGGATTCCCGAAAATCGGAACAATCAATGTGGCAAGGGAGCTGGACAGCTGGGATTGGGAGTACATGTGCCCTGAGCGGCTACGGTTCCTCCAACAGAAGATGCTGTCTCAGCGTGAGACAGACGAGTCGGAGATGAGAGGGGCGGTTGAGCAGACATATACAGGCCAGCTGGCGTGGCCGGGCTTCAAGCAGCCCCTCTGCCCGGTAGCGGAATAAATCACATGGTGAAGGGCGTATATTTCATTGTACTTTAGCTTCAAGGCCAAATAATAAAACGTATAAACACCATGAAAACCATGCAATGGCCATGCAAGAAGAGCGTGAGTCGGTGGCAATCAAGTCATAATGTCTGTGACTTTTGCCAGAATACGAAGCTTGGCGTTGGATATTGGATGACTTTGTAGAAAAAAAAAAAAAGAAAACTTAAAAGTTGCCTCTTTCTCGGCAATGTATTGCAGGCTGAATCAATTTCAAGGGCGGGGAACAATATCAATAGTTTGCGAGAGAGTCAAGTTCTTGCGAGAGAATGAGTTCTTCCGAGAGAATGAGTTTTTGCGAGAGAATGAGTTCTTGCGAGAGAATGAAGTTCTTTTGTGAGAGATCAGAGGTCACACTGGGCTCTCTGTCGTGTATGGACGGAAGCGTGGTTGCTCTGCAATCACTCAGACAGCGCGTTTTGTGGCTGCTGTAAGCGTGGTGGGACTGTTGCATTCATGCTTTGACAACTCTTTGAATATCTTTCGTGAGCAGCTTGAACAACAAAGCAGAAATTGTTGATCGCTAGACATTTGCCCTCCCACCTTCTTTGTGAGAGCTATTGCCTCTCTGGCCAACAACGACGCCACCCACCTACCCCAGCAGCCATGAAGGCCACCCGTGCTCTGGCCGCTGTGTTTCTGGCCGTCCGGCCCGGCCACGCCGCCGTGACGTGTCCGGCCATGCCGTCGCCGGTGCCGACGTACCGGCAGCTGCCGGACCAGGCGACGATGCCGGATCCGTTCCTGCCGCTGCAGTACACGATGCTGGACAGCGCCAACTTCTCGGCGGCGGCGGCGGTGGCCGGCCGGGGCCAGCACCGGGTGCAGACGCGTGAGGAGTGGTTCCAGTGCCGCCAGCCGGAGATTGTGCGCATGCTGCAGGAGTACCAGTACGGCGCGTACCCGGACCACTCGCTGGAGACGGTGTCGGCCACGCGCTCGGGCAGCAGCATCAGCATCCAGGTGGCGGCCGGCGGCAAGACGGCGTTGTTCCGGGCCACCGTGGCGCTGCCGCCCAGTGCCGGGTCTAGCTCCGGATCATCCGGGTCTGGCTCCGGGTCCGGGTCCGGGTCTTCCGGATCTGGCTCCGGGTCCGCCAGCAAGGTGCCCGTGGTGATCAACATTGGAGGCATGCAGAACGCGCCGTATCTGGCGGCCGGCATCGCCGTGGTGGGCTTCGACTACAGCAGCGTGGCGGCGGACAGCAACGCCAAGACGGGCGCCTTCTGGGACCTGTACAAGGGCCGCGACATTGGCGTGCTGACGGCCTGGGCCTGGGGCTTCCACCGAACGCTGGACGCGCTGCAGCTGGCCGTGCCGGAGATCGACAGCGGCCGCGTCGGCGTGACGGGCTGCTCGCGCCTGGGCAAGGGCGCCTTGGCCGCCGGCCTGCTGGACCGCCGCATCACCGTCACCATGCCCATGTCCTCGGGCGTGCAGGGCCTGGGGCCCTACCGCTACCACGCCATGAGCGGCCAGGACGAGACGCTGGAAAACTCCAAGCAGGGCGCTCCCTGGTGGAGCGCTGCCGCGCTGGCTGCCTTTGCCGGCCACGCCGAGAATCTGCCCTACGACGCCCACACGATCGCCGCCGCCATCGCGCCGCGCGCCCTCGTCATCGACCAGGGCGTCGCCGACCAGTTCACCAACAGCAAGGCCACCGCCGTCATTGTCTACCCGGCCGCCAAGGCCGTCTACGACTGGCTCGGCGCCGGCGACAATATCGCCATGAGCGTCCGGCCGGGCGGCCACTGCGACATGAGCGGATAGTGAGTGTCTTTGTTTTTGTCTTTCCTCTCTCCTCTATTCTCTCTCTCTATCCACTCTTTCTCTCCTCTTTCTCTCTTCTCCCTCTCTCTCCCTTCTCTCTCCTCTCTCTCTCCTCTCTCTCTCCTCTCTGCTAATCGACAGCTCGGCCGTCTTACCCTTTGTCGAAAAAATCTTCTTCAACAAGACGACCACCAAGGACTACAACAGCCTCGGATCCTACGGGTCTCCCATCAGCTCGGCCTTCCCCTGGGCGACTGCAATGCCGGGAAAGTCATGAGGGAGGAAATGCAAGCTCGTGTGGGCTGTGGGTGACACCTCGACGATTAGAGCTGTGTTTTCAGGTAATTGATTTTAGAGATAAAAATATTATTTTATAAAAATGTAAACAAGGGACGTGAGAAAAAGACATGTATTCAACTATGATGCTCTGCTATTGGTTGCAAACCGCTCTTATGAAAACCTCCCTGTATGCTTTTTGACGTCTCCAGATTTGACATTAGATTAACGGCCTTTGTCTCCACCGTCCTCCCTCTTGTCTCAGTTTTGCCCCCCCCTCACAACAGATGTGGCGTCTTGTAGACGGTGCCGAACTTGGTGACCGAGTACAGCACGTCCCAGTCCTGCAGGGTGCGGCCAAAGGCGACGGTGGTGGGCGGCTCGACGTCGTAGGCCAGCGTGGTGGCGCTGCCGCCGGCATCGCCGCCGGCGGGCACGCGGTCGACGCCGCCGGCCTGGATGGCAATGTAGGCGGAGCCGTCGTACCAAAAGGCAAACTCCTCGGGGCGGTCGCCGGCCAGCAGGCCGGCCACCTTGGAGGGCGGGCCGGTGGCGACGCCGGCCAGCGAGACGGGCAGCTTCCAGAGGCCGCCGCCAAAGGTGTTGGTGTAGTAGAGGTAGGGCCAGACGTAGCGCACGCCGTGCACGCCGGCCAGGCCGCCGCTCTTGTCCATGCTGGCGTCCTGGCTGACGACGGCCGAGGCGGCGGTCGCGAGGTTGAGCCGGTACACGAGGCCCTGGCCGCCGTCGGCAATCAGGATGTTGTTGTCGTCCAGCCGCGTGATGCCCAGAAAGAACTGCGACGCCGGGAACTGCTTGACAAACCGGACCGTCGGCGCGCCGCCGCCAAACGCCGGGAACTGCACCGTCCACACGCCCCACGAGCCCACGCCGACGGCTCCCGTCGTCGGCGTGAAGTTGCCCGACACGACGGCAAACACGTCCGGCCGCACCTCCGCAATGCCCGTCAGCCCCGAAAAGGCCCCCGGAAAGGTGTGCACCAGCGCCGCCTCGCCCGTCTGCGCGTCCAGGCTCCACAGCTCCGGCTTCGTCGTCAGCGGCAGCAGAATGTCGCCGTTGCACCGCACCGCAATGCACTCGATCCACTCGCTGGCGTTGTACACCAGCGTCGTGTTCTGCACCGCTGCTGCTCGCTCTGCCAGCCGCCCGCCCTCCGTCGGTGCCGCCGAGACCAGCGAAGCTGCCAGCAGTGCGCCCAGCAGCCGGAGCGGCGGCAGAGAGAGGCGCATGTTTTGAGTGACGAGACAGATAGAGGGCACACAAATTCAAATGAAAATGGCAAGGAAAGGAGTGATGGGGGGGGGGCTTATAATAGGCGAAGCGAAGACGCAAAGAGAACCAGAAAAGGCTAAGGAGTGTTGGCTGTAGGACGTACACAGGTGCTTACTCGTAAAGAAAAGGAAAAGGAAGGAAGAGGGAAGAAGAAGAGGAAGGCGAGTAGGGGGATCAAGGGGTCAACTAACAAAAAGTGTGTGGCACGAGCGGCTTCTTTATGTGCTCCATGGCGCTGCTCGCTGGCTCCGGTGCCTTGGAAAGGCATGCGCTTGTCTGCGGGTTTTGTTTCCTGTATTACGGTGCACGGCTTGCTGTCCTGCACTCTGTCTTAATCGCGACTGAGCCTTTTCGACTGACGTGCGCTTGTTGCCGCCTTGGGCGGCTGGAGATGAGTGGAGGGTGCCAGTCGAAGCACTAAGAGTGCTGTGTAAGACGGGCCATTTTCTGACATCAAACACGCCGTATATTGTTTGTATTTTATGTCTGGGTGTTGGGGTTCTCGAAATCAAAGCAACCGAGCCAGACAGCTGGGCCACCGCAGAGCGCTGTGCCTTATCCAAACACTGTGCTTCTTAACTCCATATGTATAATTTGGGCTGTCGGACTGTCTGTTCTCGTTGCTCGTTCTGTTGTCCCTCTACCTTGAATTCCTTGCTTGCTTTCTTTCATGTTTATGCCCAGCTGCCGAACACCACACGCCGGCTGCCACTGTCTCCATCTGCCGTGTTTTTGTTCCGTGTGTCCATTCCGTGTCTATTCCGTACATACGGCTGCAGGCAATCCTGCGGCTTCCAATTCGGCCGTCAGACGTCGCACCCACCCTCTCGAATTACCACCTGCCCGTGGCTGCCGGCCGTCTGTGGTTGATGTTCTGTCGGCATGCCACTCTCGGCCACAGAGACACGCTGCACGGGGCACGAGTCATGCAGGCATGTCGGACGAGACGAAAGAAAGTCGGGCAAGCCTCCTTTGCTGGCCTTGTGCGCTGCTGGAAACAGAATAGAATATTCAGAAAAGTATGTCGACGGCAAAAGCGCCTCTCTATTACGCTCGGACAGGAATAAGCATTCATACTAAACAAAATCAGCCTGTTGCCGAGCCAGGCGCGCTTCTGCATGCGGTACTCTGTGACGACAGGCCATTTGAGAGACCTGCTTTACAGGTACTCCGTACAGAATACGTTGTACTGTACGGAGTACTCCGTAGTATGATTGCGATCATGCAAAGCACGCCCACAGTACTACAGAGTAGCAGTGCTTCTTCAATGCAGATCGAATTACAGAGTATTACAGAGTACGACGTACGGCGTGCAGAGTACGACTACGTCGCAGTGCTGGTAAATTGCAGGTCACTTTTTAACCAGGGGTTGGCTGATATTGCGTAGTATTTCGCAGGAATAAGACATAATTACGGAGTACGGAGTACTTGTACGTCCACGGCCACGGCTGTCCCAAAAAGATGGCGCCTGCTTCCCGCATGGCCGTTTTATCCGGAGGCCTTTTGGGCAGGTTCTGCTCCTACGAGGAGGATCAAATACTACTTTGGTACGTGGTAAAGAAAAGAAGTATGCATAAAGTAATGCGTACGGGCAATGACAACAGCTCTATCCACTGAAGGGACCATCCTCGTTTTAGCTAGCAGTAATAACATTGCGCAAAGGAAAGACTCGATTGATTCTCCGCTCTTGGTACGATGTTCATTGTACGGAGTGCGACGTACTCGTACAGAGTGCTCATACAATACTCCGAGGCCCTCAATACTTCGTACTCGCTCCGTCTTCGCATGTCGTAGCTTCTTCGTTCTCTCCGGGGTGCCGCATGTTCTAGTCCGCTTCTAGCAGAGTAAAAGACAAGCGGAGTATGAGCTAACGACCCCAGTTCTGTTCTTCTCGTACGAGAGAAAGGGCTTAGAACCAAGTTTCAACCAACAGCGCCCCCCTGTACGGAGTACGAATTACGGAGTGGTCCCTACGTAGTGTTCTCGTACGAGAGCTCTGCTCGTGCTTTTAAGAATTTGGGACGTGGCTGGTCTAAATTGCAGGCCTTCAGCGGGTTTCGAGGAAACAACCGCATACGCTCTCGAAGGCGGGCTCTGGGTCCGATGAGACTGTGTGGCGGCAATGGGGTCTTGCTTGGCGCAGCTGTGCCATCTCCAGCAATACGTCGAGGAATACGTCGTACGCTGTCTGTTGTACCCTCGGTTGACCTCCATAGCACAGAAGGCGATGGCGAGGCTGATGGCGGCCCAAAGAGGCTCTTTACAAGAACATGCTTCTCGATCTATTTTAGACCCCGAATTGATTAGTCTCCCGTTCATGCCTTCCAGCACTACAGCCATTTATATGAAATCTGCAAGGGCTGGGCGATGTCAGAGCCAGAAACAACACACCGGGCTCGACGTGCAGAGCCAGGCGTGAGACGGTTTGCATCCAAAAGAAGAAGTTTTTAATATAGCGAAACGCGAGGCGGTTTGACAAAGGATGGAGGACAAAGACACGGACACGGCCAATGGCGAGACAAGTCTGAATCCAAAGGCCAGCCGCCAGATTGTATGCCAAAAAAAGACGATGCGGCCGAAAGCCCCAAGTGTTGTGTGCATGTTCATTTGCGCCAAACACCACTAAAATACGGCAAAATACAAAGCGGCTGTGCTCTTTTTCCAATAGCAAACTCCAAACAGAGGCCTCGTAAAAGCGTTCAAGTTGTTAAAAATACAAACACACAGGTGAATGAGCAAGAAAAGAGCAAAAGAAAAAGATGGCCTAAAATAGGAAAAAAATTGAAAAAAAATTGAAAAATAGAAACAATAGACCGGGTATTTTCCCACAAACGCCTCCTTCTTTTGATTGTTTCCTTCTTTCGTCATTGGAATTCCACTGTTTCTCTCTTCCATCATTCAAATTCCACCTGACTGCCTACTTTTTGATTGTTTATCTCTTTCATCATTGAAATTCCACCTTGAACTGCATGGTCTTCTGGATGCCGTCAGAGTGCGGCCCAGCCGCGCCCAGGGGCTCTGGCTTGGCCGTGCTGGCGGCGCTGGCGGCGTCTGGGGCGGCGTTGATGCCGCCGTGCTTGTGCAGGGCCTCGAGGCTGGTGCTGTCGTGGTTGTACTGGATGCTGGTCATGTGGACGGCGCGGCGCTGGTCGATCTGCGACCAGGCCGTCTTCTTGCTGAACTCGGTGGTGGAGTCGTCGCCGGACGAGCGCGGCTTTGTCTTGGAGCGGCTGCTGCGGCTGCTGCGGCTGCTGCGGCTGCTGCGGCTGCTGCTGCGGTGGCCGCCGCCGCCGCCGCCGCCACCGCCGTCGAGGGCGCGCATGGCGGCCCTGGTCCTGTAGCGGAAAGCGGAGTTGTTCTGGTAGCCGGGCCGGCTGGTGCCGAAGCACCGGGGGAAGAGGCGGGCCAGCAGCGTACGCACGGCCGGCAGCGACGCGCACAGCACGGCCAGGTTGACCTCGATGACGGTCCACATCTGGCCGCGCAGGTCGAACACGACGGCGTCGGGCGTGGTCGGCAGGTAGAAGGCGGCCAGGCGCAGCGCCGAGACGGTGCCGACGACGATGCCGAGGCCGAAGACGGGAATCAGCGCCAGCTTCTGGCTGAGCGGGATCTGCAGGCGCGCCAGCAGCGGCACCGGCATGGCGAGCACGACAATGTCCGAGATCGTGGCAAAGTAGGCGTTGAAGATGAAGAAGAACCGGGTGTCGATGCACTTGCCCGGGACCGCCGAGTCCCACACCGCCGGGATGGGCCGGCACTCGAAGATGCTGACCAGCAACGACTCGACAATGTAGCCCGACAGAATCACAATGCCCACCTGCATCGTGCGGCAGAACCAGCCGACCGAGCCGAAGATGCGCTTGTACAGAATCAGCAGCGACAGCTTCGTCGTCTGCAGGCACGCCTTGTACAGGACCTGCGAAATCCAAAAGTGCTTCCGCATCTGCGTGTACCGCTGCCCATTCTGCAGCAGCACCGCCAGATGGTGGCCCATGCCCAGCAGGACCACGTTGATCGACAGCGAGTCGACGATGAACAGCAGCGTCTGTTTGGGGCCAAAACGCACGTTAGCCGCCGCCGCCGCCGCCGCCGCCTCTTCTTTGGAACGCCCTCGCTTTCGTCGCAATCACACTCACCAAGGCGGCCAGCAGCACCCAGTCCTCCAGCATCAGTTTGCCCGCCGTGCTGATCCGAGCCCAGATGTGGATGCCAACCGCAACAGGGACGATGGTGATGAAAAAGGCCGCCGGGACCAAGACCATGTTACCGTTGCTTTCCTCCGCGTACCCGGGCGAGAAGGCCGTCGTGGTGGCGTTGCTGGCCATGGTGTGTGTGTTGGGCCAGTCGTCGTCTGTTTCCTCTCCCACCCCACAAGACGTTTCTGCGATTTTGTCTTGGTTTTCGATTTCACTTCGTATTCGCTAGTGTTTATCTCAGAGTTCTCTGGGCTCCTCTTATAGATCAGGGTTTATCCACATTATGCCAAGCGTCTCTGAGAAATGGCGATTTGGCAATCCAAACGACAGAGGATCCCATGCCACATGCAGAGGGTTTTGAAATATGAGATGGTCTTTGCCATACCGACACGGGGAAGCAGGGTTGGGGTGTTTATAAACGAGCACACACCAGGCACAAAATTCCAGATAGCGTCTGTTCCGGTAGCAGAGAAACGACAAGCAGGAGAACAGGGGGGGCTGTGAACATTGAGAAGGATTGTTGGCACATGGAGGTCCTTTTTTTTGGTCAAGCAACCTGAACATCGACACCGAGCATAGTTTTATGGAACCCCAACGACATACTCCGTACCTTATCAGAATGCTCATTCTGAGGCCCGTCCTCCTCTTTCAAAAAATAGCGTTGGAGATGCGGACATGCACAAGCTGTCGCCCAGATACGACATACGAAGAGGATGAGGTGTTGTGCGTACAGGGGTGTACCATTGCACAAGTATGCAGTTCTCCGTACCCGTACGGCGTAGACTGCCCAAGCCTTGCTCTTGATTATGCGTACCGTACGTCTTACATAGCACTTGCATCCCGATATCTATTTTCATGCTAGCAAATGGGAAATCCCTCCCACCCTTATCCCTGCACCAGCGTCGAAAAAGTTAGTTCCTGGACGATCACGAGCCATGGCTATTCTATGGAGTATTACGCACGTCGTATACGTCGTACTTTCTTTGCCACAACAGGGAACAAGGGCACAATGGGGTAGTATTGCCTGGTACAGGACGACCGTACGGAGTACTATACTTTACAATGATGATACGACATAAATATACGCTCGGGCGTTCTGGCCAACTCTTTCTTGGAACCCCAACAAACAAATAAAGAGGAGCCAACAGAAGAACCAATCAGCGGACCGCAGCTTATTCGATGTAGACTCCAGGGGCCGATTTTGACCCAAAGAATCAAAATTATCCCGCGCCGCACGCAAGGCAACGGCACAGCCCTGAACCAGAAATCAGAGAAAGGCGCAATTTTGTTCGAAAGGCACGTCGGAAGGAGGCCAGAGACCTCGAGAGGCTTGCTGTAGCACGCTCCCTCTGATTCCCATTGAAACTTTGTCCGATTTGCGTGTGTCGACTGCCATTCCGTGGTCCATCATTGGAAATGTCAGAACAACGCTGTTATGTAGACGACGTTCTACTGCTGGAGAGCAGTACGAGTACGGACTGGAGAAAAATGGCATACTCGTGGGTTCACTCCATGCTTCGTCCCCAGCCCTGGGAGCTCTTTATGTTGTACGGAGTAGATGTACTCCATATGGACTTGGCTCTTCTGACAGCGGGCACTAATGTGTCCGAAGCAAAGTACGAGACATTAGAAAAGACGTGGCCTGCTCGGCTTGTCTTCTCTTGGTGCAACCGTAGCACCACTCCATATGCCACGAGGAGTCTTGTCTGTCTACGAGAGCTTCGTCTTATAGTCCGTTCTTTATAGTCCGTACTACTCTGTTCCCGCCAGGTGCACCCCGTGAGAAAGATCCTGGGGGACGCTATATACGACATGCATACGGAAAACATACAAGTACACATAAACTCTGTCTTTGTGGCTATTGGATGCTGGTAGCGTGACAGCTTTCTCATCACAGGGCCAGCCACCAATGCTGTATCCCAGCGAAAGGAATCTGCACACGGTAATACTCCGTGCTACTTCAGATGGAAGCATTTTCCTGTTTTCCAGAAGCTTGCTATGCCCTGGTGATGATGGTGGTGGCGCCGTCCCGCCCGTCGACGGATGCCACTTATTGCTCGGTACAAATATGGACATAATACCACCTATTTCATAATGGAAGACATTGTATGGAGTAATACCCTGTAGATGGAGTGTGAAACATGGTGTCGGGGCAATAAAGCTAGGCATTAAAGATGAGACCGTCTCACTAGTTTTACGGAGTGTTAAATCGGACTTCTGCACCCTCTGGAGCAGATGCGCCATCTTTCAAGAAAGCGGACTGTCGATTGTCTGAGGCGAGGGACCTCGTGATGTTTGACAGTCTGGATGCAGTATACTCCATAGGTTCGGGGACAGAAATAACTAGGTTGTATCCTTATTACTGCGAAAAACCCTCTAGGCTCCTTCTGAGCACCGAGTTCTTTGCACTCCAACATGGATTCTGGCCGCTAAAAATAGCTTAGTCAGGGCACGTGTGGCAACGCATTAAATCTTTTGGCGCGTCAGCGTGGCTTATGCGGTCGTCGACCAAAAAGGAGCAACTGCGGCACTGCGCGGCATCGTCTCAACCAACAAAGCAAAAAAAAAAAAACAAGGGCCGAGGCGAACATCATCCATCCCTGTCTGGCCAGCAGCGTTTCTTTTCATAGACAGCATTGCGCCGTTCAAGATTGCGATTGGACTAGCATTATCTGTTGCCTTTGCCTTTTGATGGCCACGGGCAGATTGTCCATGACATCGATATGATTGTCGGCCGCATTTTGGCTGCGTTGTCGTGATCCTCCCCGTTCTTGCGCGTCCATCCGTGGACCCCGGGTTTTGTCGCTTCTCCAAGATGGACCAACTACAGGACGTTGCCCGAGGTAGGTGGTTTCCCCAGGCATCCAATCCCTTCCCTCTCTACCAATTTCTTTCCTCTCTCTTTCCCCTTTTCCTAGTTTTCCGTTTTCGAGGTATTGCATTTTCTTTCCCCCTAACCAGCGACAGACATTTCCTGGCTCTCCATTCCAACCGATCTTCTTCGAGCCGAGCTGGCAAAGCGAGAAGCTGACGACAATGGCGCCGCGCCGCCGCGTCCGGTCTGTGGCTCCGGAAAGCGCGGGAACTACGAGACAGGCCTGCATGTGTTTGCGCTGTTCCTGATTCTGACCCTCAGCACATTAGGTATGGAGGAAGATGGGAGAGAGAGAGAGAGAGAGAGGCTGTTGGCATTGTGACCACTGTCCAAAAGGCTAACCACGCCCTCGCATCACAGCCTGCGGAATCCCGCTGTTCAACCGACGGACCAGCAAAGGAATGCGGCCGAGCCGGGTCATCTTCCTGTGCCAGCACTTTGGCACTGGCGTCTTGACTGCGACCGCGTTTGTCCATCTGCTGCCGACCGCCTTCACGTCGCTGACGGATCCCTGTCTGCCGCCCTTCTTCAACAAGACCTACCCGCCGCTGGCGGGCCTGATTGCCATGACCTTTGCCATTGGCGTCGTGTGGATCGAGTCGTATCTGACGACGCGCGGCGCAGGCCATGCGCACTCGCACATGTGGGACGACGACGACGACGACGACGACGGCTACGACGGCTACGACGCCAATGCCGGTGCGGCGCTGCCGGGCAGCAGCAGCAGCGGTCTTGCGGCCCGCCGCGGAAACGGCCTGGGACCCGACCACATCGCGCTGGGCGACCGCAGCGGCGCGTCCGAGGGCCTGATCGCCGGCGCTTCTCCGCTGCCGCAGTCGGATGGCCTTGGCGCCGATGGCGGTCACGACGCGCCGCCCTACAAAAACGGCGGCGCCAAGGATCTGCACTCGAGCCATGCCAACGGCAACGGCAACGGCAACGGAAACGGCGACCGCGACCGCGACGGCGACAGCGACGACGGGTCGCTGGCCTTTGGTCTTGACGAGCTCGATCCCCAACCCCCATCATCCTCATCGGCTGCCGGCGCCGGCGCCGGCGGCGGTGCCGCCCGCACATTCACCACCGGCCTCGGCCACGAGCCCGACGCCGCGCACCACCTGCCCAACTCGGAAGAGCAAAAGCGGCTGATGCTGCAGTGCCTGCTGCTCGAGGCCGGCATTCTGTTCCACAGCATCTTCATCGGCATGGCGCTGTCCGTCGCCACCGGCCCCGCCTTTGTCGTCTTTCTCGTCGCCATCGCCTTCCACCAGTGCTTCGAGGGCCTGGCCCTGGGCAGCCGCATCGCCGCCATCCACTTTCCGCGCACGTCCTACCAGCCGTGGCTGATGGTGCTGGCCTACGGCACCACCACGCCCTTTGGCCAGGCCATCGGCCTCGTCGTCCACAACCTGTACGACCCCATGAGCCAGACCGGCCTCCTGATGGTCGGCGTCATGAACGCAATCTCCAGCGGCCTGCTGCTCTTTGCCGGCCTGGTCCAGCTGCTGGCCGAGGACTTTCTGACCGAGAAGAGCTACAAAACGCTGCGCGGCAAACGCAGAACCCACGCGTTTTGCTCCGTCGTTGCCGGCGCCACCCTGATGGCCATTGTCGGCGCCTTTGCCTGAGCATATACGACGAGCACGTTTGCATTTGCCCATCGAACCGCGTCTCTCTTCATATGGGTCGAGGGCGTTTGATCGAACCGCGTCTCTCTCCATATGGGTCGAGAGCGTTTGAAATCACCGAGACGGTCAAGCCGCATGGCACACTGCCAACCATGGAATAACACCAACCTCTTCTACACGGCACGCAACATGTCCTCACAACGGGCGCTGTTGATAAAAGCAGCATATTACTTGCAATTATAGAACAAGGGGCGTTGGATAACACGGTCGGTCTACCGGGGAACTTTTTTCTTGTTTTAGGATGGCACAAGCAATGACGAGATAATCTCGAGATCAGTGTCAGCACTTGGTGTATATACTTTGTTTTTCTTTGTTTTTCTTCCCATCACTGCAAATAGACATGTACAAAGCAAAAAAGACAGTCCTGTGGAGAGAGAAAGCCGTGATTTGGCATTTTGCCAAACGCTAGCCCTGGCTTTCCGCCTTTCTGACTGCCGGCAGGGTCCTCGCGTCCGCTCATTCTGCCTTGAACGTTGCCGCGTTCCACTGGTAGGCGTCCTTTAACCGTTTGCCGAGCCATCGCACCTCCATTGCGCCCAGCTTGCTGCTGGCCGTCCAAGGCTCCGTGACCAGGATCGGCTTCTGAGCGGTGGCCGCGGCTGTGCTGCTGCGAAGTCGCACACTGCGCTGGAGCGCGACTTTCGCCTTTGGCACAAAGAGCCAGGCCGAAGCATAGAGGTGCTGCACATCAAAGCCGGCCGACCGCATGGCGTGCACGACGTCGTTCCACGTCACGTCGGCGGCTTTGGCGGCCGAGGCGGCAGCTGCGGGCGTGGCCGGCCCTTCGCGAAGCAAAGTACGAAACACCTTGGCCGCGCGCCGGCTGACGTGAATTGTCTTTTCTTGATGGTGCTGTTGCTGCTGCTGCTGCTTCCGTCGGCTGGCTGCTGCTGCTGCTGCTGCTGCTGTTGCTGACGCCGCCGTGGCTGTTTTCGGGGCGGCCGGAGCAGACTCGGCCGGCCGCTCCGACGGCGCCGCCCTCCGAATCACATGCTTGTCAAACACTTCGCGCACGCGGGGCGTGAGCGCCTTGTTCATTTCCAGGCTGAACAGCAACTGCTTCCAGAAGGCATCCAGCGCGTCTTCGGCCCGGCGCATCTGGTCGAACCCGGCCGCTGTCCAGCGGTCTTTTTCAGACGGAAGGGCAAAGCGGCCTTTGCGTCTGCGGTTTTGCGTCTTGCTGCTGTTGCTGTCGTCACTGCCGTCACTGTCGTCGCTGCCGCTGCCGCTGCCGCCGCCGCCGCCGCTGCTGCTGCTGACGAAGGGCAAGACCATGGCGACAACGGCGTCCGGCAGTGGGTGGTCCAGCAGCGGCCGAAGCCGGACCATGGTCATGCGAAAGTCCATGGCAAGGATGTCTCGCACCTTGGCGTCCTGCTGCAGCACCTGCTCGTACTCGGCTGCCCACGGCTGGAACCGGTCCGTTTGGCGCCGGCAGAGTTCGTAGAGAGCCAGCGTCGCCAGCTGCTCGCCGACCCACGGGCTGATGAGAACGTCGGCCGAGACAACAGACGACGACAAGTCCCTGTACTCTCGAACGGCCGCCTCCAGCTCGTCCAGCAAAGTCTGCCGGCCCAAAAGGTCCTGCGTGGCATCGTCTTGCAGTCCGCGGAGCGCCCAGATCACGGCGGCGGTCGCATTGCGTTTGACGTCGCCAGCACGGCCGCCATCCTCGGGCTCAGCGTCGTCCATCAGCGGCGGCGCATCGTCGCCCTCGGCGTCGACAAGCACTGCCCCTGTTTCCGGCTGCTGCGGTGCTTCCTTGTCTGGACCCGGCCCTTCGCTCTCCTTTTCGCGCTCATCCACCAGCGCGCGAAAGTAGCGCCGGAGCGGAGGCGATGCAAAGGCGCCTGTCTGCAACAAGGTCACAGGCCCCTTTTCAAAGCTTCTCAAGTGATAGCAAAGACTGTAGAAGGCAAGGGCAACTTCGCGCGGCAAGAGCGAGCCTTCTTTGGCCGATGCCATCTCGGCTGCGTTGCTTTCCAGCTGTTGGGCCATGAGTCGCGCCTTGGCGTAGACGATGTTCCACGTCTCGATCTGCTCTAACACGTGGCGGATGCAGGCATCCACGGTGCCTTTCCAGCGCCTCGTGGTTTCCACAGCATAATGCGGCATGCTTCCAGCCGCTGTTGTTGTTGTTGTTGTTGTTGCCACGGCTTCCCGGCGGTGTTCGTACCACATCCGCAATGTCGTCTCAAAATACGCTGGATCCTCACGCAGAGCCCACAGATGGTCTTCGGCTGCTTGGAGCTTGGCAAATGTCATGTCCAGCAGGGCCTGCACATCCATGCCCGCCACAGGCTTTTTGTATGGCTCTTCGAAAAACTCCAATGCCATGTCCTTGTATTCTGCGAGTGCGCTGCCAAATGAATCGTCGAGCTCCGCAGCGCTCCCGTCCTTGTCTGCTCGTGGTGCAGTCTCAGCAGCCGGGCCGCCCGAAAGGACGGGCTCCAACAGCGCCGAGACGGCCAGCCTCAGAAATCGGTAGAGCCGAGCTTGGATGGTCAGAACCCAGAGGCCCTCGCCCGGATGCGTGCCTCTGTCGGCGACTGCCGGAAGATCGTCCCACGAGTAAAGCTGGCCATACGTCTCGGCCTCAGACCGGCCCGAAAACAGCATGGAGTACTTGTTGAGGTACCGTGGCATCAAGGCCAGACAGGTCTTGCCCAGTCTTGTGCACGCGAGGTCTGCCATGGCAAAGGCATCTGGCGCCAGACGGGCCCTTGACTTGGCCATGAGCCAAAGCGGCCGCGGCTTGATCAAGTCGTGCACGTTGATGTGCGGCCACATGAAGGCGTCTCGGTCGGCATCTGTCCAGGCCAGTTCCTGCATCAGAACTTGTGCGTCGGGAGTCGGCGCGTCTGGCTGCAAGGATTGCGCATGCTTGACATTTTCGCGCCGGCGCCACGCCACCAGGTCCGGCCGGTGGTGTTGTGGCATCGGCGCAGGACTGGCATCCAGCACAGCACTGCGAGACTCGCTCCACGCGTCCAGCAACACTTCCTTTCGTCTCTTTTTCTTGGCATTTTTCCATCGCTCGAAGAGCAGAGCTTCCCGGGGTAGCACCAGCTCTTTCAGTCGGGCCCAGTCCTCGAATATGTTCCCGGCCAGCATTTGCCTCTGCTGGGCAACTTCGCTTGGCCGAATAAAAGAGGGCAAAGGCAGCCCGCCAGCTTTGCCGATGTTGAGCCTCTCAAAAAGAGCCATCTCCTCGTCAGTGAATCCCTGCGGCTCGTCCAGCGGCCCCATTTTTGGCAACTGGCTGTGTTGTTTTTCGTCCATGTTATGTTCCCAACGAAAAGCTGTTCTGACGGCCAAACAAGCAAAGTCAAAGCCTTATCTTCTGTGCTTCACATAGGTGACTTGGCGAGGCTGTTCTTCTTGCTTTCTCTAGGCTTTTTTTCCCCCGTGTAAAACAGCTTTGAATATGAGAATGAAAGAAAGGAAAAGAAAAGAAAAGAAACGAAAAAAACACCACTTGGTGAATTGTTACGTGTGCGTTTGTGCGGGTCAAATAAAGTGACGCCGACTGGCCTCGGTTTGCTTGCCTCCGGCACCTCGTCTACATGCATCGTCTAAATTGCCCCTGTCAATATACGCAAAAAAAATTCCCCTTTTGGCTTTGACTAACCTTCCGTCGCTCTCTAACGGTATAGACTGGTGGCCGAGAAAGGGAACATCAAAGTGTAGTAAAAACCCTCGAGGTCCCACCGCAGCTCCAGACTCCATCGCCTGTTGTAGCATTTATCCAGTGGTTCCTGCAACACGACGTGCTATAGCTGCCACCGGCTCGCGTTCCAGCTCCGCTGACACGGGTCGCTTTTGTTCATATCCTCGCTGTCATCGTAGGCCTTTCATCCAGTTGCCAAGATTAGGCAGCCTTGCAGATCTTCTTCGTGGGACTGGGACGACGCTGTCATCTTTTTACGTATCGACGCCTGCAATGAGCCAGAACAAAAACATCCGGTAGCCGAGGATAGGAGTCAGTACTTTTGCGGCCCTGAATTCAACAGGGTCGATGAATTGGAACATTATATGTCCCGACGGCCTCGTTGATGATGGCTCGACGCTTCTCATCCTTCTTGTCTGTTTATGTACAACGCCTGCAAAAAGACACTGGTTGTTTTTGCAGACGCTGCCACAATGTTTCTTCCTTCCTTGGTCTTCCATATTTAGACCATAAAAAGGAAAACATCACTGTAGGGGCAATTGCTTCAACTGGTTGCTTTTAGAATCAGGAACTGCAGAGGCTAGAATGTTGACAGCTTTTGGAAAACCGCAGCTCTTTTTCTACTCGTAGGCTCAAGCTTCCTTTAGTTCGAATGTGGCTCTTTCCATTCGTGGCAGTGGGCCCTTCTGTAAACGAGACGCCCCACTATAAAGCCTAGCAGCTCAAGCACAAAATTTTTAGGCTTGAAAAACGGCTACCTCGCCAGGAGCAAACAAAAAAAAAAAAAGCAAAAAAAAAAGCTGATGAAAAAAGAAGAGAAACGAGCGCAAGGCCAACGTTCAGCCCCGCGTCCATTTTTTTAACAATGCCCCTCGATACATCGACATACTCTCTTGCGCTGTTGCGCGTGGACGGCCGGCGATGGAACGAGCTCCGCCGCTGCCACGCACAGATCCGCACACAAGCCGCCGCTGACGGATCCAGCTATCTGGAGATGGGCAACACCAAAGTGATGTGTGTCTTGACTGGGCCAAGCGAGGCTGGACCGAATCGCGCCCGCTTGGCTGGTGGTGCAGGCGGCGGCGGTGGCGGCGGCGGCGGTGGGGAGTCCAAAGAGGCGGCGGACGTTGTTGTCAACATTGTCGTTGCCGGCTTCAGCTCGGTAGATCGACGGCGACGAGGCCGAACAGACAAGTGAGTAGCAGTGCGGGGAGGGGGAAGGGAATGCGGGAATACGCCCAGATTACCGTGTTGCTAATCATGAACAGGCGCGTCCAAGAAATGTCGGCAACCGTGTCGAGGACTCTGGCTGCCGTCCTCCAGACACGTCTCTTCCCACGCAGCGTCATCACGATCAGCCTGCACGTCCTCAGCCAAGACGGCTCCTTGCTGGCCGCTTTGATCAACGCTGCAACGCTTGCGGCGGTGGATGCCGGCATTCCCATGACCGACTACGTGGTTGCCTGCTCGGCAGGCAGCTCATCCAGCTACTCGGCGGCCGACGAGGCAGCCGATCCTTTGCTGGACCTCAACCAGCAAGAAGAGCAGGAGCTGCCCTGCCTGACCGTCGCTACGCTGGGTGCGACGGACCGCGTTGCTGCGCTCGTTTGTGAAAGTCGGGTGCAAGTCTCGCGTCTGGAGGGCATGCTGGCTGTCGCCGTCGACGGCTGCAAGCAAGTGCGGGCAATTCTAGACAACGTAGTCCGAACTACAGGCAGTCGCATGTTGCAAGAGAGCCCGGACGCCCAGGAATCCCTTGAAATGGACATCGATACATGATCCGCGGCGGATCAGATACGTTGCAGGTCCAGGTACGACTTTTGGGGGGGGTTGGGGGAGGGGGGACGGGGCGAGGGGAGGGGCAAGAAGACAGGAAAGGTGTGTGAGCAAGTGATCCTCAAATCCCTCTCCCATTCACAATCAAACTAAATACATTCCGCTATCAGAGGCTTGCTAACCATATCCTTTTATGTATCAATACAGAACTTCTGGATCAAGATCCTGCCAATATACCCATCAGCTACAACTCTTCGTGCTTTATCTCCTCCGTCGCTGCTGATTCCTTTTCCTGCTCGGACGACTTGGATTCCGAAGGAGTGCCTGTTGATTCTGCCGATTCTGCCGACTCTGCCGACTCTGCTGTTTCTGTTGACTCCGACGTTGTCTCTGGTGTTGTTTCTGACGCTGTCTCCGACGATGTCTCTGACGATGTCTCCGACGCCTCTGAGGAAACAGCCGCCGATGAGCTAGCCGGTGTCTCTGCGGCAGCAACTATCAAGCCCTCGGGCAGCTGGGATTTTGCGCCTTCGCCCATGCGGATCGAGTCAATCCAATTCTCAATCGCTTCATGAGAAATGTCTTCACTGCCATAGCGTCTCCACCAGCCCCGGCGTGCATTCAGCGCAACCAGCTCCACCTCGCCCGAAAGACCCAGCTTGCCCAAGACAGACGTCGTCGCCGCATTGCTGTCCGGGACCGCAAAAATGGGGAACAGCTTCCGCTTGCTCTGTGCATGCTTGTGGGCAAGCTCGGCCAAGGCGTCGAGAGCCTTCTGGGCCTTTTCATTCGCGCTGCTCGGGACAAATGCCAGCACACAAGCGTGAGACGTCTCGCTTAGGCACTCCTTGGTCAGCTTCTCTGGCGTGCTGATCGTCGGAATGGGTAGCGCGCTTTCGACAATGACTGGCGCTTCCTGTGTGGGGGGTGACGCCGACTCTGTCTTTGTGTTGTCGCTCTTGTCTGCGGAGGCTTCCTTTTTGCCATCGGCTGGCTTCTTGTCCTTTTTGGCCTTCTTGCTGGGCTCCGGCGAAGGGGCCGGATTGGGAGCACCAGCCCGCGACAGAAACTTGACAATCTCCGGCTTCTTAAGCTCTCCGTCATAGACGATCGGCTCCTTGTCGCCTCCCGGGAAGAGCAAGAGCGTTGGGAACTTGTCGACGGCGAACCGCTCGACCGCCTGGGTGTTCTTGTTTCGGATCTGGCCTATGGAAATGACGCCCAGGAAGTCGATGGCGATGCTCTTCAAGAGCGGGCTGATCGTTCCTTTGTCGGTGAACAGCAGTGCTTTGGGCTTGCTGTCGGCGCTGGTGTCGAGAAAGGCGTCGAGGTCCTTGTCCGTCACCTTGGTGACGTGGTTGTTGATGCGTTCGATGACGGCGTCTACAATGCCAGTCGCCGTTCGCGGCCCTTGGTAGTCTTCAATCATCGGCTTGCCATACTTCTTTCCCGGGCGAACAATCTTCAGGGTGGGGAAGCCCTGCACGCCCATCATGCCGCACATTGGCTTGTTCGCGTCGTCGTCGCAGTCCATTGCAGCCACCTGAGCAAGGCCATCAAGGCTGCGTGCCGCCTTTTCGTAGGCTGGCTTGAGATTCTGGCAGTGGCCGCACCAAGGCGCAAAAAACTCGACGATCTAAACAGTCCGCCACTGCTGTCAGCAAAAACAAGCACGAACAGGCAACGTCGCTGGGGCGTTGTGTGTGTGTGTGTGTGTGTGTGTGTGTGTGTGTGTGCGTGCGTGTGTGCGTGCGTGTGTGCGTGTGTGCGTGTGTGCGTGTGTGTTCCTTGATCTTTTCTATAATTCACTTACAGAAGTGTGGTTGGATTTAGCTATAAGTTGGTCATAGTTCTTGGAGTTGACCTGCAACACTGGCGAGTTTTTGGTGTACAATGCAGCCTGGCCGACCGGCAAGGCCGAAAGTAAGGCCACAGCCGACACGAGAACGCTTGGGGCGCTGTGCATGTTTGGTTGTGATTTGGGGTTGATTTTTTTCAATAAAAAAAGGCCGAGAGAGTGTGGGAGGGAGAAATGAGAAATAGACGCTGAATCTATAGAACTAGATGTGAGCTTTACGTGAGACAAGGACGCAAAGGGCGCGCGACCGCGAGAAAAGGGATAGGCATAAAGTAAAACAAAATCGTCTTTTCTTCTTCTATTTAAATTTCCATCAGCTTGTGAGAAACCTGACGAGAAAGATTGCTCTCCTGGTATATCTCCTGGTAATACAGTCAAAGTGGTCAGTTGTTGAAAAGGCCAGCGTGGAAGTAGCTTTAACCCAATGAAGGAACGTTATGGAACTTTTAGGTGGAGACTGGGAGGGGGGAGCTTCAGCCACAGGCTATGAAGCACTCGTACGTCAGGGCATGTGGCTGTGCCCGACCCAGTAAGACCTCCCCAAGCGACGTTATCCGACTTTGCGGTGCGCTAATTCCGCCTCGTTGCTGCCTTGTGATGACGCCGTTTTGCTCATAAATATCATATTCTGGGGTCAACGCCAACAGCCAAAAAAAAAGCGCTTTGCGCACACATCAGGCGTGCTTTTGAACTTCTTCTTCCTTCATTCTATAATAAAATCTCTGGCCTGCAGCACAACGTTCAACAATGGCAGACAGCGTCCCAGCCAGCCTTCGGCAGGCTGACCCCAACATCTACAGAACAGCCACGCGGGCGGCCCAGCTCCAGACGGTGAAGCCGATCATTGCGTATTGGTGTATGGCTCTGCCTTTCGTGTCTCATTTTCTTTGTCGCCTGGCGAGGCTTACGATTGATTGGAATGCTAACCGCTGTGGTGTAGGCGAATACTGGGTGCTGAAGCAGATTTTGGCCAAAGGGCTCCACAGCACCAATCCTGAGATCCTCGAGTACAGCACAGCGTTGATGGACAAAATGGAGCAGGTAGGCAGTATCTGCGCGCAAGCAGTGATGCATTCGCAGGCAGGGATGGAGCGTTGCGGGCTCGGTTGGCTCTGCTGACACGGTCTCAGACAAAAGCCACATACGCAAACGAAGAGGCAATCACGGACGACACTGCGGGCCAGGCATATGTGGAACAGTTTGCCCAGGAGACGCTCGACCGGGCACAGCGTGTGGTTCGAGCCAACAAAGTATCAGCGTAAGCATATGTGGTCTTTGTGTGTGTGTGTGTGTTTCTTGTCTGCCAGGCCAGCCGGCTAACCCTGTCGATCAGTCAGACAGCGAACACGTTTGATGCGGCCGCCACGTTCTTTGGGCTTGTCAACATCTGGGGCGTCCCAGACCAGGAGAACTTGCAAAAGATCAAATACGCCAAGTGGAATGCAGCGCGGATACTCAAAGCCATCAAAGAAGGCAAGGATCCGAACGAAAGCAATCCCAAGAAAGAAGATCTGCCACCAATAGAGGACTTGGTAGTGAACAAGGACGAATCTGGATCTGGATCTAGATCTGGATCAGGATCAGGATCGGGGTCGGGGCCGAGACCAGTCACCATCGAGGACGAGCCGGAAGACGGCGCCCAAGCGACGGGCGAGACCTTTTCAGATCCTGACGCAGTGCCCAGGGCTCCGGCTTCTGAACCTCTGGCCAGCAGCAGCCGGGGAGCTTCACCCTCAACGGCTCCCAGAGAGCTCTCCCCTCAAACGTCGCCCGGCTTCACCGGCCCAGATGCCTATCCGCCTGCTCTTCCCACTGTGCCGTCAATCCTGTCAACGCCTGCGCCGTCCGGTCCGTCTGTCCCACCGGCACCTTTGGCGCCGCAGCTCCGGCCAGAGCCTCAACCGTGGAACGGAGCCGTGTCGCCCTTGGGGCCGGATACGCCGCGTTCGGCTCCGTCACCGCCGCCCTCGCAGCCTTATCTGCCGTCGCCGGAACCGTTTTACCAGGAACAGCAACAGCCACCTCCGCCTTTAGCACCACCACATTTCCAGCCCGAGCATCTTGCCGGGCCACCTCCGGTTAGCAGCCCGCCTACTTTTGCCTCGAGCCACAACGCTGGCAACGCGCCTCCACCTCAGTATCGGCACGCGCAGTATCCGACGGCAGCTCCTCCCAGCGCAACAGGCAGTCCTGTTCTGCCGCGCGCACCGCCAACAGCCCCAGCGGCGACGACGGGGTATCCATCGCATGCATACCAGCCAGGCCAGCCAGGTGCTGCACCGCCGCCGGCTGCAGCGCCGGAGGTGGATGAGGTCGCTATGGCCAATGCGCAGAAACACGCCAAGTGGGCCATCTCTGCGCTGAACTTTGAAGACGTGCCGACGGCGGTTAGAGAGCTCAGAAGAGCACTGGCGTTTTTGGGCCAGCCATGAATGCATTTCTGTGGTGTGTGTCCTTTTTCTCTCTTGCTCTTGGGACGGGCGCTCTCGAGGGGATGAGACTGCCCTCCCCCCCCCCGGTCTCCTACGTTTGTCTCAATTCATCTTCCTCGGTCACCTTTCCATGCAATCATAGCTCAGCTTAATCCAAATTTGATTATTATTATGCGCACTGGTTGTTACACTGATAAATTTTACTCCGTTCCCGCTGTTGCTACACTGCAATAAATCTTACTCCGTTCCTCTCGTTACACTGCAATAAATCTTGCTCCGTTTCCGCTCGTTGCTTCATTCTAACTGATACGTTGCTCCGGTGTCCGCCCAGCACCTCTAGCGGCATCTCGCTGTCTCGTGGCCCCCAGCATCTCTAGCGTGACATCTCGCTCTCTCTCGTGGCCCGGTCACTGCTGCATGTCCAAAACAACCTTGAAGCGAGCCTTGCCCGAGTTCATGCGGGCAAAGGCCTCGTTGACCTGGGCAAACTTGAACGTCTCGACCATGGGCTTGACGTTGTGGGAGCGGGCAAAGCTCACACACTCCTGCGAGTCGATCGCGTGGCCGCTCGGCCAGGACGCCAGCTTGAGGCCCTTTTGCATGAGGCTCACGATGTTGATGGTGGCGTCGCCGATGACGGACAGGACGAGCAGCGTGCCCAGCGGCCGCAGGCCGCCCATGATGCTGCCCAGGGTGGCCGGGTTGGGCGCCGTCAGCACGATGCAGGCGGCGCCGCCGAGCTTCTGCAGGGCCTCGGCGGCGTCCTCGCTGCTGGTGTTGATGTAGGCCTGGGCGCCCATCTTCTCGGCGTCGGCGCGCTTGCTGTCGCCCGACGACAGCACCGCGACGTCGTAGCCCATGGTGTGGGCAAACTGCACGCCCAGATGGCCCAGCGCGCCCATGCCCTGCACGGCCACGAGGTGGCCCTGCTCGATCTGCTGCTTCCGGAGGCCGTTGAAGACCGTCACGCCGGCGCACAGCAGCGGGGCCGTCTCGACCGGATCCGCGTCCGCCGGCAGCACCACGGCCGCTTCCGACCGCAGCAGCGCATACTCGGCGAACCCGCCGTCCCGCGTCACCCCGTTGATCGCCTCCTGCTCGCACATCTGGAAAAGGCCGCGCTGGCACGCCGCGCACGTGCCGTCGTGGCCGCCGTGCCAGGCGCCGCCCACCCGCTCGCCGCCCTTGAACGTCGTCACGCCCGCGCCAACCGCAACCACGTCGCCGACATACTCGTGCCCGATCACCAGCGGCACCGGCTTCTGGCCTGGTATCCCGTACGCCTGCACCGCATGGTCGGTGCCACACACGCCAGCCGCCAGAACCTTGACCAGGAGCTCGCCCGGGCCGGGCTTCTTCAGAGGCACATCCTCCAGCTCAAAGGCTCCGCCTATCTTCTTCAGCACGGCGGCTTTGTAGGTCTTGGGAAGGCTGGCCATGATGTTTTGACTTGTTTGTTGTGAATGGGTAGTGGAGATGGCAAGATGGCAAGAGAACAGAGTCGTTTTTGCAAGTCTTGTTTGACTTTGGTTGCTTAAAGCTCAATGAGAAGCAGGGAAGAATATGTAGAAACCTTGAAGATGACCAGTGTGTTGATACAGAGAGAATGTTGTTGTTGAGAACGTGGAAGAACGGCCTCAGGAAGACGTTCTTATATACATCATCTCTCTCCCTCTCTCCCCACTCCCTTGTGTCGCTATACCCAAACTCCGATTAAAGCCGTATGAGAATGCCAGAGTTCACAAAAAAGAAACAGCTTCCATACGTCATTACTAACTGCCGCCGCCGCCGTAGCATGGCTCGTCATGACCGATACGCCGAAAAAAGGAAATATTGGATGTAATCAGGAGCTTATAAAGCACCCGGCATGAGTAGTTGGCTTCCCCTAAAACAACCTATGCAGTCAGCCCACCTTATCTCTCTTCCACGGCTAATACGACGCTACGACGTTCAGTATTACAAAAACGTCACAACGTACTTTCATTGGAAAAGGCGAAGTATGGTAAAAAGAGTAAAATTGAGCAGAAAATCGTAGGAAACTGTATAATGGTGAGAGGCCGTATCGATCCTTGCCTCTCTGCCTCCTTTTTGCTTTTTGTCGTTCTTTTTTGGTTCGTTTTCTGTTCGCCTTTTTTTCGGCATGTTCATAGCCACCTTGGCTCCAAGCAGAACCCGAAACTGAGCTCTTCGGTCCTGGCCAGCAGGTCAGATCTGACCCCAGGCCCACAGGCGGCAGAGCCGACCCCAGAAACGCGGGCGTCCAATCGGAGCGCTGTTCTTGGCAACGGTTTAAGGTCGCATGGATGCTTGGCAGCTTCCAGCATGGCGTCGGAATAAGGGCTCGCCGCCCAACTAAATCCGTCGCTCAGCGAAAGTCGACAGCCTTCTGCAGCTGTCGCGACATTCGCTGCATCGCGACTGTGCTTCTTCGACAACCGTGCATTTTCGCTGTCGATGGAGATATACAGTCCCGGACGTTGTTTAAGTCCGGTGTCTGCTGCTGCTGCTGCTGCTGCTGCTGTCGATGTCGATGTTGTCGTCGTTGCTGCTGCGGCTGCTGGGGCGAGGGAAAGCCAGCCCGTGCCCATCCGGTTGCCATTCTCTTGCGGCACATCGTACGGTGTCTGGAGCTCAAACACGCTTTCCACCTCATAGACCCCTGTAAGCTGGCTCATCTGTTTGTCGGGATATGACTCGCCCGGCCCCTTTCCATACCACTTAAACCGCTCTAGCGCTGACGGCACACACAAATCGAGCCCGATACGCGGCACATGCTGGGGAAAAGAGCCGACCGGCTTCAGATGCACGAAAATGCGCAGGGCGCCAGCAGCCGTTATCGTGTACGTCGTCGTGCACTCCCATCCCCATGCAAGGACGGGCGGCGCAATGAAGGTAGTGCACTGGACGACGACCGTGTCTGGGAGCCCCGAGTCGTCCATGGACAGCTTCACGAGCCGGTGCTTCGTCAACAGGTTGACCCCAAAGCGTTCCCAGTACGGCCGCGCGGCCGGCTGGTCGTTGTCTGTCGGCGGTCGCCAAAAGCCTGGTCGAATGGCGGCTCCACCACCACCACCACCACCACCCACGGCCTGGTCGCCATCCGGCACAAGGAGCTCATGTCCGCTACACGTCCATCTGAGAAGATGTCCACGACTCTTGTCAAACTCGAATGACCAGCTGCTCCCGCACACAACGAGCAAATTTCCGTGTTCGCTGGTCGTCAATCCTCCTGTCGATTCGCCTGGCAAAGCCGTCTTTCTAATCTGATCCTTCTTCTCTGGCGCCAAATAATGTTGGAACACGGCAACGCTGTTGTCGTCGGCTTTGTCTTTGAGGATAACAGTGAGAACAATCTCGGCTGCCGCACCGTCGCTGAACTGTTGACGGTTAAGTGGCAAAATCGCTCTGCCCCTTTCGCCAGCCCGTATCAGAGGGAGATCGACGGAGCCCGCAGCTAGTTCGACAGAGGCGCTGTTTACATTGTTTAGCATCGTCGCTAAGTCACTTCGCGGGTTCGGTGCGTGCGAAATGCGATAAACTCAAAAAGCACAGCCAGTCTCTCACCTGTCGGTAAACTGCTCGACCCGATAAAGCATCCGGAGGTGGCTCAAGTCGATGAAGTCATAGAGATTTTGCAGCTTGAGAGCTATGTTGTCGCCGTCGTCGTCGGCAAGGCCTATCAGGACCGGTTGGATGACCCTTTTCAGTTCAAGGAGACCGGGCATGGGTTTGCGGTTGTCGTGAGTGCTCCTGCATAGGCCGTCCATGACAAAGGTGCCATCGTTGGGGTAGTCGCCAAAATCGCCGCCATATGCATAGAAGCCTTTTCCGGGCTTCCCGTCTCGGCCCTCTTCCTCCTTCCATAAGCCATGGTTGGCCCATTCCCAGATGAAGCCGCCCTGGAGGCGAGGGTATTTCCGAAAGAGCTCTTCGTAGTCTTCGAGGCCGCCGGGGCCATTGCCCATGGCGTGCGCATACTCGCACAGAATGACTGGTTTCGAATAGGACCCGTCGGACGCGTCAACGCCCTCGGTTTCGACCAGGCGTGTCAGCCGCTCGATGCTGGGGTACATGTAGGAAAACATGTCCGCCGTTTTGGCAGCTGCGTCGCCCTCGTAGTGCACGAGCCGGCCCGGGTCCTGCTCCTTGGCATACGCATGCATGGCGGCGTGGTTGCGGCCGTAAAACGCCTCGTTGCCGAGCGACCAAATAATGACAGAGGCGTGGTTCTTGTCGCGCTGCACGAGCGCCTTCATGCGGTCCAGATAGGCTTCGCGCCAGGTCTCGTTGTCGGACGTGAACTTGGCTGCCTGGGGAAAGGTAAGCTTCTTGCGCTCCTCGTAGTCCAGAGCCTCGGGAATGTTGAGCGGGCGGGCGACGGCATCGTAGAAGCCATGGCATTCCAGGTCGGCTTCGTCGATGACCCAGAGGCCGAGCTCGTCCGTCATTTCCAGCATTTTTGGGTGGGGCGGGTAGTGGGAGCAGCGCAGCGCGTTGATGTTGTGGCGCTTCATGGCCTTGAGGTCCTGCAGCACAAAGTCCAGGGGCACGGCACGACCCGACAGAGGATGGTGGTCGTGGCGATTCACGCCCCTGATGCGAAGAGGCTTGCCATTGACGGAAATCAGGCCATTCAAAAGCTCGACTTTCCGGAAACCAATGGTCTGGTGCACCGAGTGGGACTTGGCCTTGTATGCCAGACGCAGCTTGGCACGGTAGAGGTTCGGCGTTTCGGCCGTCCACTTTTGGGGGTCCGGCACTGGAAGCGATATATCGACAGACGCAGACTCGGCGCCAGGACCGCTTGCCTGAACTGGCACTGTAGTTTCGGCAACTGTGGCATCTCCGCTGCTCTCCGTGATCTGGAGCGTCAGCTGCGGCAGGCTCTGGGTGGCGCTGGTGGCGGTTTGCCCGCCGAGAAGATCAAGACGGATACGCGTCTGGACGGTTGCATGGATCACAGCGTTTCTGTAGTCGCTGTCGAGGTCGGTGCGGATAAACCAGTCCTGGATGGCCAAGTCGTCTGGAGACGAGATCAGGTGCACGTCGCGGAAAATGCCAGAGAGCCACCACTGGTCCTGGTCCTCGATGTATGAGCCGTCTGACCACTGGTAAACGCGGACGACGAGGTGGTTGGTCCCGTCCCGCTCGACTGCTTCGGAGATGTCAAACTCTGCCGCATTGCGAGAACCCTGGGCATATCCGACCAGGACGCCGTTGACCCAGACATGGTAGGCGCTGTCGACACCGTCAAAGCGGAGCCGCAGGCGGGACGCCGAAGACCGATCCCAGTGCTGCGGCACAGAGAACGTGCGGTAGTACGTGCCGGTGGGGTTTTCCGCAGGCACGTACGGCGGCATCGCCGGAATGGGATACTGCACGTTCGTGTAGCACGGCTTGCCCCAGTCGTGGCCCAGACGGCGGCCTTCCAGCTGCCAATGGCCTGGCACGGCAATGGTGTCGGAGCACCAGGGCAGCGATGCATTTTCAGCAGCCGACGGAATGCGTGGAGCTTCTGCAGGCGTCAAGCTGTAGTGGAAGTTCCAAATTCCATTCAAGCAGATCGCGGCATCGTCGGGGATGTAGTAGCTCCGGTGCGGGAGACAGTTGCGACGAAACACTGCCTGGTTTTCATAGTCATGCTGGCCCGGTGTCTCTTGCAGCGGAAGGCCGCCTCGGAGAAGGCTGCGGAGCTCCGGATCTTTGATCACAGACTGGACCATGGTATTGTGGTTTTGTGGAGGCGTGGCCGTGAGGTGAGGATGGGAAGGAAATCAAGAGTATGGATAATACGGGAGACTTGGTGTGGGGACTAGTCAAACAAGGCAGGAACGAAGCAGGAAGCTCTTTCTCGCATCTGCCGTCCCAGGTGAGAGCAACCCCTCGCTGGCGGGCTACATGTTACGTACAAATTGATTGCAATGCCAGCCAAAGCTGATTGGCTGCTGTTACTCGTACATGCAATTATGCGTTGTTCCTCCTGCTGATGAAATATACGGAGTCTGGAGAACTATCCTCCTGCTGGTGAAATATACGGTGTCTGGAGAACTAAAATAAAAGAAGAGCTCGAAAGAACCAAGATCCCCCCCCACAAGCCACTAGCAGATCTCGAATTCTATTACCTCCAGGCTAGGCGAGCGGGGGTAAGCTTTCAAGCCTAAAACTTCAACTGGCGGTTTTTCTTTTCCCCGTAAAACTTGGGCGCGGCGTAGATGCCGCCCTGAGCCATCGGCAAACAAAAGACTTTGAAGCGCCACTCTTTTTGCTAAGAAAGAGCAAGGGCAGCGGGAACGGCTTTGCACTAGCCATCGCCACCTGTTCCCCGCCCAGATCTGCTGCTCCTGGTTAAAGGCGTCCGAGCTGTGAGAAGGCCGTCCTCGGCTTCCTCTTCTTTGTGTGATGGGGCTTGTCTTGACAATTTCTGCGGGCTTGGATGAGTTGACCGTGGCGCCTCTGTCTGAAAACTCAAACTCAATCTTAGCTAGACTCTGTCGTCGGTCTGCTGGGCCCACGGCATCCTAGGGGTAATAATACTCTGGCAGATTACGCAGGTTAAAACCAAACAGAAACCGGCCTGGAAATGATGTGGCGGGGATAACACGTTGAATGATATTCCAACCGCCCATTGCCAACCCTGTGTATGTGCATGTGCACTGTCGCGAGTCTAGCTTTATTATGCGTTATTACCGTGGCCAGCATCGTGGTGCCCTCCCTTCTTGACCCGTCTTTTTGTTTCCCCCCCCCCCCCTGCTTTTCCTTATAGGAATTGGCATTTGCTCTGCTTGATTCTTTCCCCTGTATTCAATCGACTCTTTTTGCTTGTCTTTCTTGCCCTCGTCCTTTCGTTACAGAGACATCACATAGAGTATAGTCTGTGGCAATGGCTCCTCCCTTCCGTGCCGAGCACATGGGCTCGCTTCTGCGGCCCCAGGCCCTCCTGGAGGCCCGTGAGGCTGTTCGCCAGGGGAAGACGGCCGAAGAGGTCGACTTGCCCGCCGTCGAAAAGCAGGCGGTGGCCGACGTCGTCAAGATGCAGCGCGACCACGGCTTCCGAGCCGTGGGCAGTGGCGAGTTTGTGCGCACGCGCTTCTGGGGGCTCACGTGGGACGAATTCGAGGGCACGGTGCGTCTGCAGGACGCCGAGGCGTCCATGTTCCGCCTCTACCACCCGGACGTCGTTTCGCTCATCGAGCACGGCCGCAAAGTCATGCCCGGCGACAGCGTCATTGCCGGCGGAAAGCTGCGCCATAACCCGGAAAGAAGCGTGTCCAATTTGCATGAGCTGCGTCTTGTCCAGGCCCAGCTGCCCCGGGAGAATTGGCCCGACATCAAGCTGACCATGATCACGCCGGCTTGGTTCCACATGCGCTACAAGCAAGGCAAGGCCTACACGCCGGAGGCCTATGCCAACGACGCCGAGTATTTTGCCGATGTTGCCAAGGTCTACCAGGCCGAGTTGGCCCAGTTGTACGAGGCCGGCCTGCGCAATGTGCAGTTTGACGACCCCGGTCTAGCTTGTTAGTGTTGCTCCCCCCCCCCCCCCCCCTTCCCCGGTTCGCCTTGCTCTCACCTCACCTTGACAGTCATGCCCCTATCTGACCGCGATCCAAGACTTATGCTCGGAAAAGTTCCGCCAAGGATGGGCCGAAGACAAGGACAACATTGGCACTGTGGATGACCTGCTCGATGCCTACATCAAGCTGTACAATGACAGCATCGCCAAGCTGCCGGCCGACATACACACCGGCGTGCATCTTTGCCGTGGCAATTTCATTGGCGGCCGCCACTTCGCCGAAGGAGCCTATGACATTATTGCCAAGAAGCTGTTCCAGGAACTAAACGTCAACACCTTTTACCTGGAGTATGATACCAGCCGCGCGGGCGGTTTTGAGCCTCTCGAGTTCTTGCCGGCGGGGAAGAATGTGGTCGTGGGCGCCATCAGCACGAAGCTGCGCGAGCTCGAAAACAAGGAAGAAGTCAAGGAGCGGATCATGACGGCGGCAAAGTTTGTTGCCAAGGGCCGCAACCAGTCTGTGGAAGAGGCCCTGAAGAGCATCAGCATTAGCCCTCAATGTGGCTTCAGCACGCACGAGAGCGGCTACCCGCTGAGCGAGGCGGATCAGAGCGCCAAGCTGACGTTGGTCCGCCAGATTGCCGACGAGATCTGGGGCGAGCCTTGAGAAAGGTGGTGTCCTTCTCGTTCCCGGTTCGCAGCTGTCCATTTTACCTTGTTAGTGAGGTTGTGCTTTTCCCTCTCTTTCTCGTTGGTACAAACAAGCCTTCAGCATATGAAAATTGGATCGCCTTCCGTTCCATATTCCTTCCGTATTGCATCGGTCACTGTTCTTTATCGCAGACAGCAGCTTCCCCGACAGAGCAAATTGATGGGCTGGTGTTCCAGTTGGCATTGACAGAATAGTATATTTCACTAACAGAATGCTAAGAGTCTGGCTCAAAGGAGAACAACAAAAAAATATGAAATAAAAAGAAACGTTCGGGTCAAACTGCGCCGAAGCACTCTGTCAGATGGGCCGATGATGTGGAATGTCTAACTTTGACGAAGCTGTAAAGAGACCTATGGCTTGCAAAAACACAGAGTCTACGAGGAGTAAAATGAAAACAAAACAAAACAAAAAAAAACCAGACAAGCTTGTAAAGGAAGGCATCTAGCATTTCGTAGCCATTCATCTTTTGTCGGATGCTCTTTCCCATCTAGCGCCTTTTTGGCCGCGCTCTTTCCTCAGTTTGCGTCATCGCATTAGTCTCGAGATCGTAAAAACAAACAAACAAAAAGCTTAAAATGTGCATCTGTCACCAATGTCAAAAAAAAGAGTGTTGCGCTGGACCGAATGATTCATTCCGGTTCATCGCAGCAGCAAATGGGCTACCCTTTTACGGATTAATGCCAGTGCATGCAACAAGGTGCGGGCCAGTAACCCCTCGCAACACCGACGGCCAACTGCCATTTCTCCGAGGAGAGCCTTGACTTCTCCAACATGCCACTCACAGTTCAAGCTCAGACGTCGTATGACCCCTTGTTTGCTCCAATGACATATAAAATACGACATGCGCCCTGGGAACCTTGTGTCTGCTTTGGAGCTTCTCACACCTGCAGTGTCATCTGGAAAACCTGACCAACTCTCCGTCAAACAGAACTTGTCCGTGTGAACCGCGCTATGTCGTCATCGCGGCTTTTGTTCCGGCCTAGCGCTCGAGCAACGTCCTTTCTCTTCTCACCCAGCCGTTCAACCTGCTGCTCGGCCAAAATTTCAATCCCAGCTCGCATTACAGCTGTCGGCAGGGCCGGAATTGGCGCGCGAACGATGGCATCGTCCAAGGATTGGTCGGCATCCCAGTACCTCAAGTTTGAAAACGAGCGCACCCGGCCTGTGCTCGATTTGGTGGCCCAAGTTCCGCTGCCGGGCGGCAAACTGCCCGTGACAGACGGCTCCTCTGCCTCCAAGCTGCGCATCGTCGACCTGGGCTGCGGGCCCGGAAACTCGACGGCCGTCCTGGTCGACAAGTTCCCAGGAGCACACGTCTCCGGCGTGGACTCGTCGCCAAACATGCTCGAAAAGGCACAGGCAACTCTGCCCAATGTCCACTTTGAACAAGCAGACCTCAAGGCCTACAATCCTCCCACCGATCCGCCGGTCGATCTCTTCCTGGCAAACGCAGTCTTCCAGTGGCTGCCCCTGGCAGAGCGCCTGCCGGCCATTTACAAGCTAGTCGCGTCCTTGCGCTCGGGCGGCGTCCTGGCCTACCAAGTCCCGGACAACATGGCCGAGCCGTCGCATCGATGCATGGCTGATGTCGGCAAGGGTCTTGTCAGCGGATCGCCAGGCCAGCCTTGGGTTCCGTATCTCCACGATCTTGTCGGCCGAGACGCCATCGAAACGCCTGAGCAGATCTACGACGCTCTCATCCCGATCTGCCGTTCTGTCGATATCTGGCACACTTATTACTACCACATCCTCCCTGGCGGCGTTCACGACATCGTCGAGTGGGTCAAGGGCACCGGCCTGCAGCCCTTTTTGCATGCCCTTCCCGAGGGCCCCGTCTGCGACGCCTATCTTGCCGCTTACGAAGCCGAGCTGGCCAAGCATTACTCTCTTCGAGCTGATGGGTCGGTGATGATTCGGTACCCAAGGCTGTTCGTGGTCGCTATTCGCAAGTAGCACAATGTATTATTACACTTTTTTTTAAAGCCACATAATTGACTTTTAACTGCCCAAATGCCTTCCTTTTGCACTTTTCTTCCCTCCTATTTTGTTTCAGGTGCAGTTCTTTTTTTTGTAGCTACCTATGTACTAAACCTACATTACGCCCAACGATTGCGATCCGGTATAACAAAGAAACAAACATAGATAAAAACTCATTCCCAAGGGTACAGCCATCACAAAACACCGACACCCCTCTTGCTTCACATGCGCCCCATAGCCCCGTGTCCCCAATGTCTCCTATGCGTCTTCCGTCTTCACGGGTTTATCTTCAGTGGTTTCCGGCTGGGCTACCTTCTCAGCCGTCGTTTCTGCATCGGCCACAGCCTCTTCCTTAGTCTCGGCGGCTTTCTCCTTCTCGGCTGATACCTTTTCAGTGGCCTCTTTCGTCTCCTTGGCTTCTCCTGCATCTGTCACGCTTGCAGCCTTTGGAGTCGGCTCAGCCTCTTTTTTCTTTTCATTTTCTGCCGCTTTGTCGTCAGCTGCTGCTGCAGGCTCGGCAGCGGTCTTTGCACCATTGGTCTTTTCAGCGGACGGGTCTCCGCTTTTCGCTGCTGCTTCTGTTCCGGCACCTGCACTGCTTCCATTAGCTGCCGGGACAGCCGCCGCCTCCGGTATGTCGGCTGAGGCAGCCGTCTCAGCTGCTTTATCGGCAGGCTCTGGCGCTTTAGCAGCGTCGGCGGCGACATCGGTCATCTCGACGTCCTCGCCGCCGGCCCCGCTTTCGGCCTCCTTCTTGTCCGCATCTACCGCAGGAGCAGCCGCGCCTGCCGGGTCGAGAGCAGCTGCACCCTTTGCAGTCTCCACGGCTTCTTCGGCTCCGGCAGAGGGGCCTTCAACGACATCCTCCATTGGCACGTCTTTGCTTTCGGCCGTTTCCGCTACAGCCGCGGTGGCAGCCCGACTCTCTTCCTTTCCATTCGGTGTCATTGCTCCGCTATCGCCCTCAACATCCGCATGGGGGTTTTTGTAGTCCAATATCGATCGCCTTGGAGGACCGTCGTAGTTGACTCCGTTCGCTTGTGCCATATCCTCGTCGTCACTCTCTTCAAATTCGTCCTGCCTCGCCCGCCTCTTTTCCCACTGCCGCTGAGTTATCCGAGCGTCTTTGTTTTCGTCCTCGTCCATGTCATCGAGCTCGGCCTCCTCCTCGTCCGTCATACCCAGGCTTTGCCGTGGGATATCCTGCATCTGCACAGAGGGAACAGGGGCGGTCTTCTTCAAGTTTTCAATAACCGCGACTTTGATTTTCTCGAGGTATTCGTGACTGTTTGCATTTTCCATGTTTGACGAGCGAACGTCAAGCTCATAGTCGGGTCCGTAGTACTAATGAGGCATCATTCGTCAGTTTCTTTCGTCTCTCGGCACACGATGGGATACTGGGGGGAAGAGGCCCGGGAAGAGGGGGTGCAGCCGCTGCCACCGACTTACCTCATAATATTCATTGTACGGCAGCACGCGATCCATCTCAACGCCGACCAGCCTGCCCGTCTCATAGGCCCAGGTGCGAGCCACGTTTCGCATTGTGTAACCGCCCCCGCCCAAGACGAGTGTGGGCAGATTGAAGCTGCGGACAAAATCGACGCAGTTGGCATGGCCGCGCATGCTGAGGTTGAAGCAGCCAAGTCGATCGCCCGACAGTGAGTCGCCTCCACACTGGAGAACGACAGCATCGGGCCGGTAGTATGTCATGACGGCGTCAATCACAGGCTGAAATATAGTCTTGTACGTGGTGTCGTCAATGCCATCGCGCAAGGGAAAGTTCACTGCGTAATTTTTGCCCGGCCCAATTCCAATGTCCCGAAGCTCGCCGGTGCCGGGGAAGTACTCGCCGTACTTGTGGAACGACACCGTCATGACCCGATCGGTAGTGTAGAAAGCCTCCTCAACTCCATCGCCGTGGTGAACGTCAATGTCGATGTAGAGAACACGCTTGTTGAATCGCAGAAGCTCAATGATGGCGAGGACAATGTCTACATTGCAGTGTCAGCAGAACTCAAGAAAGACGGAGACGTGGACCGAGAGAGAAGACACACACGCGCACGCATGAAAAGGACAAACTAAAGAAGAACATACCATTTACGTAGCAGAAGCCACTAGCTTCGCTCTTCTTTGCGTGATGCAGTCCGCCGGCCCAATTGATGGCAATGTCGCACTTGTTCCGGTTGAGCCGTGCGGCGCCTTCCATGCTTCCACCAGCGCTAATTCCACAGAACTCAAACAGGCCATCAAACACAGGGCAGTCGTCGCCCACGTTGTATTTGCTCTGCTCGCGCTGGTAGCTGTCCATGTTGTCGGGCGTGACCTTTTGCAGAAAGTCGATGTACTCGTCGGTGTGGAACTGGGTCATCTCCATGAAAACCGCAGGTTTCGCACGCTGTGCTTGTTTAGTGGCAGCTCCAACCCCATTGCACACCAGGGAAAACCAACACGCCAAATAAATCAAAAGATAAACCTACATAAACCTCTAGGAACTTGTAGACGCCATAGTTCATGACAAGACTATGCGCCAGGCGAATACGATGCGGCTTCATTGGATGGCCTGTGACGTATGCATAATTGCCAATGTCGGAGTCGTAAAAGTAGGCAACTCTCTTTTTGTCATTGTTGACAACAGTATAAAGAGGCCGTGAGCGCTCGACTCCGGCCGCGTCGGCGACCATTGTCACAAAAATCTCTCGAAAGCACTGATGAGGAGGGAAAGAGACGCCAAAAAAAAAAAAAATGAAAGAGATCGGTTTCCGCGCACCGTAGAAAACGTTTAGGGCTTAAAATTTCAATGACAAGAACAGGAATATATAGAGCGCTCTTCAGCAAGTGCGCTGGCGTAGGTGGTTCATACACAAAAGCAGGACTCTTTGTTGTATGGAGAAGAAGGAAAGATGAGGACAAGAGATGGTTCCTGGTTGTAATTCGTATCCTTATTATTATCACCCGCGCATCGGAGTGGAGTGTATGGACCATAGAAGCCCACAATTTACATCATTTTAGCTCTTTTTCTTCGAAGAGTTCCTTACACGTGATCTCTCAAAATTTTGCCACCACACTCCGCCTTCTGTAGCTCCAGGCTGCGCAGGTTGGCGTCAACAAGGTAAACCAAATAGCTGGAGTATTTCACAGCACACCGTCACGCTTCACAGCTATCGATGCGCATTCTCGCCCTGACGCCTTCCTCTTTTTTTTTTCGCCAAGCACGAACGAAAATTCAAAGCGTCTTTCACTCCTAGTACTTTTGTGGTTTTTCTTGTTTCTTCGTTGCTGTGCCATTTAGATACTGGTCTTTGACAATGGAACGCCTTCGGTCGATGTTTGCTGGAACTGGTCTCGCGGGACTTGGCCAACAGCCTGGCACAGTATGTTACCCCGTCGTGTGAAAGAGTTTTTTTTCTCCCTCGCCCGTTCTCTCTGCTGGCTTCCGAGAAGACGAAAGACGAAATTGCTGACTCGCGTTGCCATTTAGGACAATACAAACCTGATTGATAACTCTGAAACCGTCTACATCTCCTCGCTGGCTCTTCTCAAGATGCTTCGGCACGGCCGCGCCGGCGTTCCTATGGAGGTTATGGGCCTGATGCTGGGTGATTTTGTGGACGACTTCACAGTGCGCGTTGTGGACGTTTTTGCCATGCCGCAGAGCGGTACTGGCGTCAGTGTTGAGGCTGTGGACGATGTGTTTCAGATGAAGATGATGGAAATGCTGCGCCAAACTGGCAGGTAAGTTGCCGAACCCGTCGTTCCATTCTGGGTGCATATATCCATATGATTGCGTGTCGACTAAGGCGAGATGCGTTGTTGATGTAGACCCGAGGCAGTTGTGGGATGGTACCACTCGCATCCGGGATTTGGCTGCTGGCTGTCTTCTGTGGACATCAACACGCAGCAGTCGTTTGAGAATCTGACGCCGCGGTCGGTGGCCGTTGTGATCGACCCGATCCAGTCGGTCAAGGGCAAGGTGGTGATTGATGCTTTCCGGTCGATCAACCCGCAAACGCTCATCATGGGCCAGGAACCACGGCAGAGCACGAGCAACCTGGGCCACCTGAACAAGCCGTCGATCCAGTCGCTGATCCACGGGCTGAACCGCCACTACTATTCGATTGCTATCAACTATCGGAAGACGGCGCTGGAAGAGAACATGCTGATGAACCTGCACAAGCAGGTGTGGACGGAGGCGCTGCAGATGGAGGATTTCCGGCAGGAGGGCACGCGCAACAAGGAGCGGCTGCAGCGGCTCGTCAGCCTGGCCGAGGGCTACGAGAAGCGCGTGAAGGAGGAGACAGGGCTGACCAAGGAGCAGCTTAAGACGCGCTACGTGGGCAAGCTGGATCCCAAGAAGCATCTGGAGGACGTGGGCCAGCAGCTCATCGAAGACAACATTGTCGCCGTGTCACGGCAGATGATTGACCGAGAAGCAACAATGCCAAGGAAAGAGGCAGGACAGGGCGCTAATGGAGAGGCTGACGAGGATAAGATGAGTGTGGAAGAGGAGTTATGAGCGGGAGTCCCCGCTTGCTCTACTCGTATGTGTAGCATGTTTGGGTTTCCCTGCTGCCGCCCGCCTAAACGACGGCTGCAGCAGTGAACCAAACACAACAGCAAACCCCCAAAACAAGGAAAAGAAAATTATAATGTTACAGGAGTCATCGCCATGTTTGTATGTGTATGCGTTGGGCTAGATAGACAGGCCGCTGCGGAGCCCATGGCGTGGCATCGGGTGGTAATTGATTTTCTTCTTGTTCCTGTGGGTGGCTGCTGCTGCGTACAAATTTCTTTGTTCTTCGTTGTGGACTGTTTTGTGGACAGCTTTGTTACAGCAGCAACAATGGAACATCCAGTGCTCTTTCTTCCTAGCGTTGATAAGCCCGACTTAATCATGTTCAGCATGTTCGATATAAAACCCTCAAGCAGGGTTCATCATAGGCGCCATACTTCCTGCTCAAGTCATGGCTTTAGACTGGATGCCCGGTTGTGCTTTATTTCATACGAGACACATGCCCAAAGCCTTGCCTACAACAGCCACGGCATTCAAGATTCCGGTATGGCGGATTTGACCGAGATGGATCACATGTATGCAAACTTCCAGGCAGCCTGCTCTCGACTGCGTCGGCTAGCTAAAAAGTCCGTCTCGCAGAGACACAGCTGCGGCCACAGCCACCGCCGCAAAGAGTGCTGTCTCTTCTCAGCAACTCGCCATATTCGACGGACATCGATCCGAAAGCCACGGGCTGTTGATGCACAGGACCAGCCTCGCAGGGCTGGCTCTAATAGGCTGCGAAAGCGCTGCACGGCGCCTTTGAGAAAGGTGAGTTCGCCGGCTGGGAACGCAGCCGGCTTGCGGTTCCAAACAAAGCGCTGCCGGTGGTCTGCATCGGCTTTGGCGTCCAAAAGCGGGCCAGGCACCCAAAAAACCCAAAAAAGAGGCGAGGAGCCTCGGGATGCGGCAGCTCCGAGCGCCTTGTCCGTGCTCGACGTGCAGGTCGATGTTATCAATGCTCTGGATGCCGCGCTGTCGCACGTGCCCTATGCAGTCTGTGGATCTGCAGCCCTGGCTCTCTGGGGCCGCGACTACGGCGAGCTCCGGCCTGCGCCGACGACGTTTGACTGGCTGGATACGCCGGCGCCACCGCCGCCGCCGCCGCACATCAGCGTTGCCATCGTTGCTGCGCAGAGCAGCCTGGACGTAATCACCTCGTGGGCCATGTCCAAGGGCATGAGGCTGCGGTCGATGCAGCCTCGGATCTTTGGCGTGGACGTGGACACGGGCCGTCTTGGCGTTGACGTCGTGCCCGTGCATGTCTGCAGCATTGACGACGACGCGTTTGCGCGCCTGCAGATCGTCGGCATCCGGCAGCCCGATGCCGACCGGCCGGCCATCCGGGTGCTCTCTCTCGCCGCCCTGCTCAACCTGGCGGCGCACGACTATGCGCACAGCGACGCCGCTGTTTGCCACCCGGCATTGCGCGGCGCCATTGCCCAGGACATTCTCTGGATTCTTCGCAAGATGGTGGTTGGCCGGCGGTTTGTGTCTCGCGCGACGCGCTTGACGCCCGAAAACGCCGCGGCCGCGCTAGATCCGCTGTTCCATCACGTCTTCCTGGCGGCCCACCCGGAAGCGGAGGCGCTGTTTGCCGCCGCAGGCCTCGTTTTCCGGACGTGCAATGGCGTGCCTTGTGCCGTAGTCCAGCCGTCGCAACGCGAGGTTCCGCAATTGCGTCGTCGACAGGTGGTTGTCGGATAGCAGCAAAAAGCTGTTCAGAAACAACAGCCATGCAATGTGGGAATGTACAGCAGTCTGCTTTGTGGTGTTCTGGTTATTTAAAGGGATTTGTTCAGGGCCGTATGGAGTGTTTGTAGTTTTGGGGGGTCAACCGATCTTTCACTGCTTTCGTTACCTGTAAGACTCAGCCAGCTCTCTAGGTGTTTTGCCTTGTTCAAATAAAATAACAGTATGTGACAGTAGGTTCCATAGTGAATAACACAGTAAGACTTTTACACAACTCGAAAAATCCACATGTTTGTTGCATATCAGCATACTTGCGTGACCAGTGAACAGAATTCGACTCACAAAATAAAAGAAAGAAAAAGAAAAAGAAAAAAAAAGAAAAAGAAAAAAAAAAAAAAAAACAGCCATGGACGATAGCTGTTGTCTCTTTGTCAATGGACGCATCTTCCAGCCCCGAGCCAGCACCGCCGACAAAGAGGCCGTCTTCCACCCGTGCATGCTGGTTCGGGGAGGCGTCATTGCCCACGTCGGGTCCGAGACAGACGGCGCCGTGGCGGCGGCGCTGAACGGCCGCGCCGGGCCGGGCGTGGCAGTGCGAGATCTGGGCGGTCGCACGGTGCTGCCGGGCTTCATGGACGGCCACATGCACCTGCTGCTGCTGGGGCAGTCTTTGACCAAGGTCGCGCTGGGGCACTGCGCCAGCCTGGAGGACATCCGAAACGCCATTGCCGCCTATGCGGCCGCCCACGCCGAGGCGCCGCGCATCCTCTGCCAGGGCTGGATGCATTCGATGACGCCGGGTCCGGAGGCCGTGTCGGCGGCTCTGCTGGACGACCTCGACGCGGCGCAGCGCCGGCCCATCTACATCGACAGCAAAGACCTGCACTCGACATGGTGCAACACGGCGGCGCTGGCAGAGATGGGGCTGCTGGACGACGACGAGAGCGCGACGGAGGCCGGGGTCGCGGCCGGCACCATCGGCACCATCGACACCATCGACACCATCGACACCATCCACCGCGATGCACAGGGCCGGCCGACGGGCCTGCTGAGCGAGGCCGCCGTGCTGGACCTGGTGTGGCCGCACCTGTCTCGCGTGGCCACGGTGGCCGAGCGGGCGGCGGCCGTGGCAGCAGCCGTCGAAGCCTGCGTGGCCGCCGGCTACACGGGCGTCGTCGACATGGCCATGGACGAGGGCGCCTGGGAGGGGGTGCTGCACTATGCGCGCCAGCAAAGCGACGCGGGCCGGCCGCTGCCGCTGCGCATTGCCGCGTACTGGCTGGTCAAGCCACGAGCCCTGGAAGCGGAGCGCCTGGCCCAGGTCGACCGGGCGGCGCAGCTGCAGAAACAGTTCGACGGCCGCCCGGACAGCCCGTATGGCCGGCAGCTGCGCATTGTCGGCGTCAAGGTGGTGTGCGACGGCATCGTCGACGCCTGCACGGCAGGGCTCACCGAGCCGTACGGCAATGCCGCCCGCACCGAGACACGTCCCATCTGGAGCGCGGACCAGCTGCGCCCCGTGCTGGACCGGGCCTCGCAGCTCGGTTTGCAAGTGGCTCTGCACGCCATCGGCGACGCCACTATCACCATGGCTGTCGACGCCATCGAGGCCTGCATGGCGGCGTCGGCATCGGCGTCGGCGTCGGAGGCGGCAGCCCAACAACAACCCCTGGCCGGCTTGCGGCGGCCTCGCATCGAGCATCTCGAGCTGGCCAGTGCCGCCGACGCCCAGCGCCTGGGCCGCCTCGGCATCACCGCCAGCATCCAGCCCGTGCATGCAGACCCGGCCATCTTGCGTGCCTGGCCGTCGCTGCTGGGCCACCGCCGCTGCGGCCGCGCCTTTCCATACCGCGAGTTTGCCGACGCCGGCGCCGCCCTCGCCCTCGGCACAGACGCCCCCACGGCGCCCCACTGGCCGCTCGCCAATGCATACGTGGCGACCACGCGGCGATCTGCACGCGAACCAGCCCTCGCCGACACCGTCAATCCCCAGTTCCGGCTGGACATTTGCGAAGCCGTCGTGGCTGCGTCCGCCGGCGCCGCATACTCGTGCTTTGCCGACGGCTGGACCGGCCAGCTCGTCCCCGGCAAGGCTGCAGATTTTGCCGTCGTTTCCATGCAGTGGGATGCCAACGCACTGCTGCACGCAACTGTGGAAGAAACCTGGCTAGACGGGCACATCACATTCTCCAAAGACTCAGAGACCGCCGGGGCGCTCTAAGGCGATCTCGTTACGGAAGACCAGATGGGAAAAGTAGGCAGTTCCAGCATTCCTGCATCTGCTAGAGCGGATGAGCCACACCCAGACCAGCCAACGTCCTTTGAAACTGGCGGTTGTTTCCGTGCGTTGCTCTGCTCTCTTTTGCCTTGTTGGCACAGCCGTTGCCTGCCAACTTTTCCCTCTCCCTTTTTTGCGGCTGTCTCCCTTCTCCCTACGTCGTCCCCTCGACTTTCTTTGAAACAAACAGACAAACAGACAGATTTTTTGGTCTATACGATCGGAGTTTTAGCTACTCGCTCTTCGTTTGGTAAATCCTGCAGACCCCGACGTCTGACGTCAACCATACCATCCATCAGAAGGGCCGCCACATAACCAAAACAGGAAAAAACAAAGCCAATTTTGCAGGGACCCGTGGCGGGCGGAAACTCGAACAAGATTGGCTTATCGCATGCACAACGCATGCACAAACGCATCCTACCCAATGTCCACGCAGGGTCTCAGAATGCCGAACAAGTTAATCTGCCTACTCGTTAAATTTGCTTTCCAAAAGTGATGTCACTATCGCCCCAGACATTTTGACGGCCCCGTATTTTAACTCCTGCTTGGACGGCTGCCGTATGTGAGAGTGGGGGGACCTGCATGTAAAAATTCATTCTATTCGTACAAGAGAAAGAGGATAGCCAAAGACTACGTCGAATTACACCTGGCAAAGCGTCATGTCCGGGTCTACATACCAAAAGCGTCAAGCTTAGCCAGCAGCGCTTTTTTTGTTTGATTCACTACAGAGTACGCAACCGTACGCAACTGAAGAGTAATAGCGTCGTCTCACAATGCTCGACCACAGCGATGAGAAAGCCATGTCTGAAAACTCCGTACGGAGTACTCGTAAGCAAGCTTCAAGACGAGTAATGAGTAAAGTTCTTGCTGAGAAACGCACGCGATGATTGGTGAGAGTGGGGCCCACAGGCACCCATATGCGTCTCCGTCGGGTCTGACTCTGCTCAGAAAACTCCGTGCCAACCTGGGCTCTACGTCATACGTCATTTTCCAAGGCCCGACCAAGTGGGTCCTGTCCTGCATTCTAAACCCACTGCCAATCTTTCTGCCTGTGTTAGCGAATTGCCTTGTCAACCTAAACAAAGAAATCTGACCAAGCGACCAAGTCTCTCTCATTTGTGACCGCGGCTTTGCTCATTATCTTCATTTTTTCAAGTCTTGCACCTCTGCTTTATATTGCCTCTTCACTGCCTTGTTTTTTTTATCTGTTCTCTTGGCCCGGTTTCCTCTTTCTCTCTGTTGCGTCCGTTGGCTTTTTGTGTGACTTTGTTGCTCCAACCAAGCAAGCCTGCTTGCCGTTTTCCATCTGCGAATCCGTCTGTTTTCCGGTATTATTAGTCACTATCTTCTGCCCAACACACTGGGATCAAATCGACCCCCCTCTGCTTTCCTCCCACTTGCAGATGAGAAAGACAAAAAAAATTTGAAGGCCGCAAAACAACATCGCCAAGTGCCCCAAGATCGAGGGCTGCGAGTGAGCGGATTTGAAAAAAAAACCCCAGCCCGGCTTCAACGAGACCTTTTACCACTTGCTTTTCAGGCCCCCTTCGCCTAATAGTGTCAGCCATTTCTATGTGGCCCCGCCATTTTCGAGAACTTTCGGTTTTTTATGGTCGCCTTTTTTGATTTTTTTCTGCTGTCCGCTATCGTCGCTTTCGGGTTGGTTTGATTGCACAAAAAGGCCCCAAGTACGCACCTACCAGTTGTCTGGGAAGCGAACCACGCATTTGGTTGGGTTGCAACAGCCTGTCCTCGAGAGTGCTGTCTTTAAGCAGCACTCCGAGTAAGTGAGGTTCTGCGCATCGTTTGTCGCTGTCCGAGAAACCGAAAAAAACAGAACACCTCAAGACGCTTCCACCTCTGCCCGACATGTCTACAATTCAGCAGTTGAAGAATTTTATTCGGCATGGTTTGTTATTCTTTTTTCTCGCTTTGTTTTTTTCGTCTTTCCAGCCCCTCCATCAACCTGCTTTTTCGGCGCGGCTTGAAGGGGGGCCAAAAAGCGGATCATTGCTAATGCTCGATTTACACGCATAGGGAAACAAGCTCGTGCGGTAGATGAGCAATCTGCCGGCGCTGGTCCGCTGCCGACATCGCAAGCCCATGCTCTGAACGTCAAATCGGCGGCGGCGGCGGCTGCCAAAGACGCCGAGCCGCGACTGGGCCAGGATGCCGATGCAAAGGCAGCTGCAACTGTGGTTGCAACCGAGACTGCTCATGGCCAAAGCCAAAGTCATGCTGCAGAAATGAATCCCATCACAAAGACACGGAGCTGGAAAGTGGGCGACGAAAACCTAGCCAAGTTGCTTGCCGAAGAGAGAGAAAGCCGCAGCAAGTTCCCCCGATACCCGGGCTTGGAAAGGTGGGAGCTGGTCGACAAAATGGGAGATGGTGCTTTCAGCAATGTTTACCGTGCTCGGGATCGAACCGGCCAACATACGAACGAAGTCGCCATCAAAGTCGTCCGCAAGTTTGAAATGAACGCAACCCAGGTAGGTTGACACTTTCTGCTACCTTGTGTTCCCCCCCCCCCCACCCCCCTTTCAAAACCTTCCCCTTCCCTTGTTCTGTGTCTTGAACAATTTGTCCCTATCACCATGGTCATTGAATATGTAAAGATGCATATTTGAATGATTGGCCTGGAGTGCAATGCACCAAAGTTTTGTCTGTTTCGCTTTGTGCTGTCTTTGTCTTATTGTCCTTTTCCATTTTTTTTTTCTTTTTGCCAACGTGGGATATCTTCGCCATTAGACCGACCACCTACATCCGAACTTTAAGCCGAAGGTCCCCCATGCTGCCAAGGTAGGGACACTACTTTTCTTTTGTCACGTTTTCTCAGAGTTGCAATGGGTCAAATGCTTGTCTTATTTGGTTTCGTCTGCGAGGCCCTGTTTGTTCAACTAGTGGACTGCCATTCGCTCTACCCACCGTTCACCTACCACTTCACCTCAAAAGCGTTTTGCGTTTGTTTTGTTGTTCCGTATGGTGTTCCGTGCAAGCAGGGGGGCTAACCACAACACGTCTAGCGAGCAAACATCCTAAAAGAAGTGGCTATAATGCGTAAACTTGACCACCCCAATATTGTTCGCCTCATCGAGTTTTTTGAATCTCCCCAATACTACTACATCATTCTGGAACTGGCCCCGGGCGGCGAGCTGTTCCACCAAATAGTTAAACTCACTTACTTCAGCGAGGAGTTGTCCCGACATGTCATAGGCCAAGTAGCCAAGGCATTGGAGTACCTTCACGAAGAGCAGGGTGTTGTTCACCGGTACGTAACCGGAGATATATATATATATGTGTGCGGAGGCTTTTCTGCCAGTTTTCTTGTCCAGGCCAATGATACTAACATGATCAAAAAAAGGGATATCAAGCCAGAGAACATCCTGTTCTACCCAATACCTATAGTTCCCTCGAAAAATCCCAAACCCAAGCAAGCCGGTGACGAAGAGAAAGAGGACGAAGGCGAATTTATTCCTGGTGTAGGCGGCGGCGGCATAGGACAAATCAAGATTGCCGATTTTGGCCTGTCCAAGGTGATCTGGGAAACCAATACAACCACGCCGTGTGGCACAGTTGGCTACACCGCCCCTGAGATTGTCAAGGACGAGAAATACTCCAAGTCGGTGGACATGTGGGCTCTTGGATGCGTTCTTTACACGCTACTTTGTGGGTTTCCGCCGTTTTATGACGAGAGCATCGAGGTTCTTACCGAGAAGGTGGCCAAGGGCGAGTTTGCCTTCTTGTCGCCGTGGTGGGACGACATTTCCAAGTCTGCCCAAGACCTGATTTCGCATCTGCTGGACGTCGACCCGGAGAAGCGGTACACGATCACTGAGTTTTTGAACCATCCTTGGATGCGCGGTGTGACGACACGGGGGCAGCAAGATGGCGCCCTGCGTCCATTTGATCTGTCGAGGCTTGTTGACGGCGATCGGCGCGCAGACTTCAGGTCGCCTGGCGCTGTCAATTTGCGCGAAATATTCGACGTGGGCTATGCAGTGCATCGGCAGGAAGAAGAGGACAAGATGCGGAAGGCCATGGGAACAAGAACGCCCGGCGTGTCTCGGCTGGCAGACTTGAACGAAGACAGAGAGGAGGGAAGCTCGTCCAACCCCAGCGAGGACGGCGACGGTGCGTCGTATGCCTATGACAAGGAAGGAAAAGCAGTGCATGGCGGCACGCGGGACCTGGAACAAAGTATGCGAAGCACAAACATCCAGGACGATGACCGCCGGCGGGGAAGAGACCGGGAAAGACGAAATGTTGTGGATGAGCGTGGATACGGCCAACACTCGGCAGCCGTTGCGGCGGCGGCCCGACAGCAAGTCAGAGACCATAACCGGCAAAAGGGGGCTTTCGAGCTCAACCTGGACGGTGCGACGCTGCTCGGGCGCAGAGGTGCCAAGCCCGCTGCCCGCGTTGCATAGCAAAAAGTGGTGGGCGGCGGTGGTTGGCGCTGTGCTTTGGCGTTGCCTGATATACGAGTATGAAATAGCTCAGTTTGCTGGAAAGCCCTCATGTTTGATTGCATAGTGCGTGGAAGCTAAATTCGGTCAGAGGGTGTGGCGTCATGGAAGTGGTTGCATTTCTTTTGGATATTTTTTTTCAAGCACATGTTTACTGTCTTCTTATCTTCCGGTTTGCTCTTTTCTTTTATTTCTTTACATGTTATGGTTAATGCTTCTTAGTGCGGGGGCAGATACGAACGGAGAAAACGAACGTTTGATGACTGTTGGTCCTTTGTATGTGTGTGTTATTTCTCATGAAACACTTGTGCTTGTCGATGCAGAATGGAGGAGTTTCATGCGCCATTGGTATACCGTTTATTATCTCATTGTCTGCCCCCCCCCCCCCCCCCAATTCCATCACAGAAAGACCAGAGTGTCGCTCTCTAACCGTGCGTTGGCGGAGGGAAAACGGCCATTATCTGCTCGTAGTAGAACTGTGGGTTGTTGAGTTTTCCCTCCTTGAGATCCCATGAGGCGGGAGGAGCGTAGGCGTCGTAATTGGCGGACAAATTCAGGCCAATCTCTGCCCAGACAAACAGGCCATCGGCAAGGCTGTTGCCAAGGAGGACGTAGTCGGGAAACGGGTCATAAGCGGATGAAGCGGCATATCCGGTGAACAAGTCGGCGCTGTTGGGCGTTTTGGGAATTGTGTTGGTATTGTAAGGCGCCGCGGCCTCGACAGCGTCGACCAGAGCCTGATCAAAGAAGAGCTGCGAAAGATGGGCCACATGACCGCCACTGTAGGACCCGTTGGCCTCTTGCTTGGCGCCGACATGGACGATCATATGCTGATGCGTGGCCCGGCCCTGGTAGTGGCCCGGGAAGTTTCCTTGAAAGCTGACGACGCCGTCCTTGTCCGTCATCTGGACACCGCGCAGGTAGGTCGAGTCAAGCCCGGCCTCGCCCGCCGCTGACACGCCGCTGTAGACGCCGGTCGAGTTACAAGCCCACACGTCAATGATCAGACCCTGCGCGGGCTTGCATGTCTGCACGTCGATGAACTGCAGCTCGAAGTGCATGGGGACGCCAGGCTGCTTTTCCGCAATGTCGCTGCGGAACTGCTCGCCCCAGACAAAGTACGGCCCGTCTGCATTGTCGGGCGTCAAGACACACGACGTGTTTGTGGCAAACACATCCTTTAAGGGGGCGTTGCTGCTCAGCTTGAGCAAGCCCGTCTTGTCGTGCTTGATCGCGCTATACCGGGCAAAGTCGGCATTGCTGCGTCGATGCACCGGATGGCCTGAGCGTGTTAGCGACGCTTCCACGAGAGAAGGCCAAATAAAAAAAAAGAGAAAGAGAGCCGGTGGTAGAGAATGGCCCAGAGCAAAACGTACTTTCAGCGAACCCCATGTTCTTGCGCAGGTCTCTGAATTTGGCCAGCCGCCGCTCCATGGCTCGCTCTTGGCGTGCAGCCTTGTCCTCGGAATCGATGCCGCAAGACGCCTCAAGAGCCCTCTTGTTGGTGTTTGCAACATAGTGGCTGAAGGCCTGTCGGCGCATGCTTTCCTCACGCTTTAGCAGAGACAAAGGGTCTTCGCCGGGATGGCCCAGAACGGCACCAAACATGGCCGCAGTGGCTGCCAAGGCGGCCAAAACAGTCGACCTAACCATGCCAGACTTGTGTTGAAGTATTCAAAATGGTAGAAAGACCTGCCGGCAGTTTGACCTCTTTACTAGAGGAAAATTAGGATGTTTTAAGGGGCAATTCAAGTAACAACCGAATGACAGAGAATGCTGCAGGTAAGTCACTTGGGAAGAGAAAGAGCAAAATTCGTAGATAATTCTGAATACTTACAGTCTCTTTATAGTCTTTGATTTCCCTAGGAACCCAACCACCGCATGTCTCTGAAATTAAAGTACAGAAACACGTCCGGAGGACGAATCTGGGAATGACCTTGGGAAAGAAATTGGGTGATTGATTGGATTTTGTTAGAGGCAAATCTGCCGAGATGACGGACAGAGCAGGTTTCCTTTAGCAATATCACCAAAGTTGATTCTCTACTTCGCAATAAGGATATTTGAGCCGGTGGTATTATGGGCTGAATGCTGGTTGATTCCATTGAGTCCTTACACTGGAACGGGCAGCCTGGTGTTGGCCGTTGTATCCATATATTTTCAAGTATATCGGTGGCTATTTTTCTCTTCTGGCTGCGTTGTGTATGCATACATCATTGGGGCCCGTTCTCTACTTTTTAGGAGGGCGTTCCCTTCCCCCCTTTCCCTCTCCTCTCCATTCTCGCTGGTGCTCGAGTGATGTGAACTAGAAAGAAGACCACTTTCGTACTACGTCAAGCAGTTTGTTGACATATCACAACCAAAAGTTGTCAAGATGCAAGATATCGAAAGAGAGCCTTGCCATTAAAAACTATAGACCTGGCCTGATAGTTTGATAGACTTGGCAGATGGACTTGGCGTGCATGGAACTCGCCTATTCTTCCCATTTTTTTCTACGTTGGCATACAATACTTCGTGTCCCTGCACCTATGGATACATATTTTGATTTTCCGTGCAAATACCTCGCCAGCCAATCGAAGGCGTCTCATTTATTGTTTGACAGAGTGGTATGACACAAGCGGCTTATAATAAACCTCAATAAATCTGAACACAAAAGCCATATTGGAGTTTGACTAGTTGTGGGCAGTCTCCCCTCCCGCTCTCATGTCTGCAACCTGCCCCAGAATCTGTGTTTATTTGAGAAATGAAGCGTCCTCGGCTCCGCTCCAAAGGCGGGGAAAGCGTTAGCGACTGCGGCACTGCCCACCAAAACCAGCAGAATATGCAAGACTGAAAAGGGAAAAACGTCGTCGGGCCATTTTCCGTGTATGTCGGATCACTCGACCCGGCATTGGCTCTTAATTGATTCCTTTTAATTGTGTTATCGTCGATGGCGGTGGGGTTATGGCAGTGATCACAATAACGAGCACTGGTTTGATACGTATTTATTTTCTACCTTTGGTAGCCTTTCATTGATATCATAGTTTTACATGCGTCACGACCGTTTTCTCGCGATAAGGCAAGCTGAAGTCTTACGACTGGTGATGATGTGGCTAAGACGACAAGGTTGCAAGTATGAGAAGCCGAGACAACTCCTACACCGGTTTACTTCACAGAACTTCCTGATTGCTGCATAGCTGTAATTGTAAATTAATAATACGAACCAGTACGTCAGAAGCAAGAAAATTTACCCCTTTTTGCCTTGCGTGCTCGTACTGTTATACTGATGTATTACTCGCACAGTATGTGGCAACTGAAAGCGAGGAACGAAGTTCTAGATTTTACTCCCGAAACAGGCAATCACCGTACTCGCAACTCGTATGAGTCAAACACGGACGTGGTTCGGCTTTGCTAGCGGGCGAGTACGGAGTCGTCATCCGGTTCGGAGGTAAAGAAGCGGCGCTAGACAGATAAACCGACTAGTTGACTGCTCCTTCCATTGCGACGTAATAATATGGATACTCCAAACTGCAGGACACGTCGCGAGGTTTACCAAAAGTCGCAAAACCGCCCAATGGGCACGGCTTTGAACAGCTCGACAAAAGACTCGTGAATCCCCTCCCAAAAAAGCCTCGCGGCGGTGAGCATGCTCGTGTGCCTCAAAAAAAAAAGCTCGGAAAGCGGCGCTCAATGTCTTCTGTGAGTCGGGAGCTGCCGGCGGAGATAGGCTTTTCAACGAGTTCGGAGCACGGAAGTATACGAGTAATACATCAGATTAGAGCTTCCGAGTGGGGTGCGCTGGTAACTGTTGAAATTTCTAAAAGTACGGAGTACTCCATTGAGATGGCGCTCTGCTGTCCGGGAGTTGCGTCACTAGGGGCCAACCAGGTCCAGCCACTTAGCAACGATGGCAATTCAGATCTCCCACGCTATAACGCATTGGTAAGCCAATCCTGCTTTCGCCATTCTATGATTGGGCCAGAGCGACGCGCGTGCGGGGTTGTTGGTTCAGTCAGCTCCAAAGCACATACGGTGTAAGAAGTACGGAGTACTTGACGCTTTAATACCCAGAGGTCACATCACTTTCCTATCCCGCCTGCTCCTTCCTTCCCAATAAATTCTTCCAATCCTTTCCAGAGGCTTCTCTTTTCCTCTTCCTTTCTTCCGGTTCCGTCTTTTCCTCCACCCTTTTGCTCTCTTACTGTTTCATCTCTTTTAAATCCATAGCATTTCTGCAAAGTAACAGGGTTTCATCTTTCTCCCCCTCTGTGCCCTTTGATGAGCCTGCTGCCCTCACTTTCTTGCCGCTTCGGTATCGCACACCGCACTTCGTTCTGTCTGACTTCAAAGCGTTCTGCCTTTGCGCGCTCGATCGAAACCATGGCCGAAAAGAAGTGTCCTGTTGTGCACAATGTTGCTGGTGGTGGCACCCGCAACCGCGACTGGTGGCCCGGCCAGGTTCGTCTCAACGTCCTCCGCCAACACAACGCTGTGTCCAACCCGCTGGGCAAGGACTTTGACTATGCCGAGGCCGTCAAAGACCTCGACTATTTTGCTCTGAAGAAGGACATTGCTGCCGTCATGACCAACTCGCAGAGCTGGTGGCCGGCAGATTTTGGCCACTACGGCGGTCTGTTCATCAGAATGGCCTGGCACAGCGCCGGCACCTATCGCGTCATGGACGGCCGTGGCGGCGGTGGCCAGGGCCAACAGCGCTTCGCCCCTCTGAACAGCTGGCCCGACAATGTCAGCCTCGACAAGGCCCGTCGTCTGCTCTGGCCTGTCAAGCAGAAGTACGGCAACAAGATCTCCTGGGCCGACCTGCTGCTGCTGACCGGCAATGTCGCTCTGGAGAGCATGGGCTTCAAGACCTTTGGCTTCGCCCTGGGCCGCCCGGATACCTGGGAGGCTGACGAGATCACCTACTGGGGCGGCGAGAAGGAATGGATGGGCAACAATGTCCGCTATGCCAAGGCGGACGACAGCAACCCTGCTGCGCACGCCAAGGGCCTAGAGGGCGCGGTGGCTGCCTCGCACATGGGCCTGATCTACGTGAACCCCGAGGGGCCCAACGGCCACCCCGACCCCCTCGCTGCCGCGGAGGACATTCGTGTCACCTTTGGCCGCATGGCCATGAACGACGAGGAGACCGTTGCCCTGATTGCAGGTGGCCATTCGTTTGGCAAGACCCACGGCGCTGGCGGAGGCGACAAGCAGGGCCCCGAGCCCGAGGCTGCCCCTCTGGAGGAGCAGGGCTTTGGATGGCGCGGCAAGCTCAACTCGGGCGTCGGTCCGGATGCCATCACCAGTGGCCTCGAGGTCACCTGGACCGCGACCCCGACCAAGTGGAGCAACAAGTTCCTCGAATACCTGTTCAAGTTTGAGTGGGAGCTCGAGAAGAGCCCTGGCGGGGCCAACCAGTGGGTCGCCAAGAACGCCGGCGAGATCATCCCTGACGCCTTCAATCCCAACAAGAAGCACAGGCCAAGGATGTTGACCACCGATCTTGCGCTCCGCTTCGACCCGGCGTATGAGAAGATCGCACGCCGCTACCTGGCGAACCCCGACGAGTTCGCCGATGCGTTCGCACGCGCATGGTTCAAGCTTCTGCACCGCGATCTCGGCCCCCGCGCTCGCTACCTCGGCCCCGAAGTGCCGAAGGAGGTTCTGATCTGGCAAGACCCCATTCCGGAGGTCAACCATCCCCTGGTGAACGACGCGGACGTTGCGGCCCTCAAGAAGGCCGTCCTTGCCACAAGCATCAAGCCGTCTGAGTTCATCACGACGGCGTGGGCGTCTGCCTCGACGTTCCGCGGTAGCGACAAGCGTGGCGGTGCCAACGGTGCTCGCATTCGGCTGGCTCCCATGAAGGACTGGCCCGTCAACAACCCGCCGCAGCTGGCCAAGGTTCTGTCTGCGCTTGAGGGGATCCAGTCGCAGTTCAACGCTGCCCAGACTGGCGGCAAGAAGATTTCGCTGGCCGATCTCATTGTGCTCGCTGGTAGCGCTGCGGTGGAGAAGGCTGCACAGGCCGCCGGCTACAACGTCACCGTGCCTTTCACGCCTGGCCGCGGCGATGCGACGCAGGAGCAGACCGAAGTCTCGTCTGTCGACTACCTGCAGCCCAAGGTCGATGGCTTCCGCAACTACGGCAAGTCTGTGGACGGCGTGCGCGCTGAGGAGTACTTGATCGACCGTGCTCAGCTGCTGACGCTGACGCCGCCCGAGCTGACCGTTCTCATTGGCGGTCTGCGTGTGCTTGGCGCCAACTACGGAGGCTCCAACTATGGCGTGTTCACGACTCGCCCCGGCCAGCTGACCAACGACTTCTTTGTCAATCTGCTGGACATGAGCACTGCTTGGCGCCAGGCCGGCGGTCCCGGCGAGGAGGACGAGTTCTATGTTGGCTACGACCGGGCCACAAATGCCCAGCGCTGGACGGCTACGCGGGTCGACCTTATCTTTGGCGCGCAGGCGGAGCTCCGTGCTCTTGCAGAGGTGTATGGCAGTGCAGACGCCAGCGACAAATTTGTCCACGACTTCATTGCTGCCTGGGTCAAGGTGATGAACGCCGACCGTTTCGACCTTAAGCCGGAGAAGACCTCTTTCCAGTCCAAGTTCTAATTTTCGACATCTAAGATTCATCCTTTGAAGGGTCATAATATAATAACGTGGAGGAAGTGCAATCTAAGCATTTGGAAAACGAAAGCAAAAATAATTACAAAAAAAAAAAAAAAATGAGACCAAAAGGGAAAAAACTACCAAAATCAACCCCCGAAAATTTCACGGTGACAGGCTCAGAGGGCAGGAAATGCATCCGCCAAATATGTTTTAAGATTCCAAATTGACACAGAGATTCTTTTTGTGATTTGACTATGTGCACACCGGAAAATGCGTGTACAAATGACTGTTAATGCTCCACACAATGCAACAATGCCTCCTAATTTTTGTGCTGTGACTGTTCAAAGTGCGCGGATTGTGGGTATTAATGACGACGAGCAGCCCCCAGACTGGGGCTTACGGGTACGCCGTCTTAATACGTCGTACCCCTTTCGCATTGCCCCAAAAAACTTCTTCGTTGGTCTCGTCATCGCAATCCCAGACTAACAGAGCCGCTGTATTAACACCGCTAAATCACTCCATAATAGGCAGGACACCCTTTTTTTCTTCCAGTGTCCTTTTTGGTTTGTATTCGCCCATACCCCATTTCCTTGCGATGTGTTCATTTCATCTAACTCATAATTCAGATGTTGGGGTATGTGGCGTTCTGGTATATTGACGTTACAGAAGCGGCCTGCCAGTGTGGCCGTGACCGTTGCCTGGACCTTCTGAATTGAGCCTAAGCCAATCCCCCACATTGAGGAGGAGAAGGCTGGCGTAGCACCTCTGGATTCAGGTCGTTTATTGGGAGGTCTCACGTGTGACACTGGCGGGGCTTTTGGGGGGGAGCCCTGTGCCACATAATACCTGACGGCCAAACTGGGTTCAAGGCCCATGCTTGTGGGCTACGTATTACGACATGTTGACTTTGTGCGGCGTTACGAGGCAGTATTAATATTTACTCTGCAACACAACGAGTCATCCTGCGTCTAGCAGCGTTACAGCTGACCTGTTTAGGGGATCGTGAGAGTGTGATTTCTATTTATTGTCGTCCTTGGTCCTGGAGGAGCCAAGTTGCTTTCTGGGGCCGAGTGCAGCTCGATCCTGGAGGGGGGGAGGAGGAAGTCTGACCGACAGACGCAGAAGCTGTCATGTGCGACAGAGCCGACGCGATCGCAAGCTTCGGCCATGTTACGGTTTAGCCCAACAGATCTTTGCACCTCCCCACATGAGCGCCAACCTTCTCGATTGGGGTACCAATTGGTGCCAACGACGATGTGTCGTATTACCAGCTTTTTTTGGCTGGTTTTGCCTCAGCGGCCGGGGTTCTGCCCCATGTGCTGCAGGAGAGCACAGGCGCAAACGTGAGAATGACGGAGGCGAAAGGGAGGAGCGAAGAGGGAGCTGGAGAGCTGGAGAGGAATCTGCGGAAGCGGCGGCGGTCTGATGCAACGCGATGCGCTTCTGTCCTGGCGTATAAGAACACAGACAGAGAACGACGATGGTCGGGGAGATGCAAGGGTCGTTGAAGACAAAGATCTTGTCTTGGCAGCAGCAAGCAAAACCACAAACTCAACTGCCTCACCCTCAACTGCCTCACCCTCAGCTACCTCACTCTCAGCCACCTCACTCTCAGCTACCTCACTCTCAGCTACCTCACTCTCAGCTACCTCACTCTCAGTTACCTCAGCTACATCATCTCTCTCGCCTCCCTCCCTTTTGATACCGCCCTCGCGCTTTGGCTGCACGATGAGGCACTTTGCGTTTGCCTCCCTGCTGCTGGCCGCCGTGGGCAGCGGCCGGAGCGGCCAGGCGGCGCCGACGCGGGCGCAGAGCAGCGCCGGCGATGACCGGCTGACGGTGACGACGCTGACGGGGGTGTATACCGGCCTCATCAGCGAGGGATACGCCAATGTGCGCGAGTTCCGCAACATTCCGTATGCGCAGCCGCCGACGGGCGAGCGGCGCTGGCTGCCGCCGGTGGCGCTGTCGCCGAGCGGGCGCCACGCCTTCTCGCAGCGGTTCCCGGCGTCGTGTCCGCAGTACCTGACGCGGCAGCCGTCGCTGTGGAATGCAAACATTACGGACTTTGCCATTGGCGTGCACGGCCAGAGCCTGCTGGCCGGCGTGCAGGCGCAGACGAGCTCGGAGGACTGTCTCGGGCTGGCCATCTGGACGCCGCTGCCCAACATCAGCGAGTCGGCGTCGTCGGCGGACGCGACCGGCACGGCGGCGGCGGCGAACCGCACGCTGCTGCCGGTGGCCATTTTTGTGCCCGGCGGCGACTTCCAGGCGGGCGGCGTCGATGTGCCGTATCAGGTGCCGGCGCCGCTGGTGGCGCGGCGCGGCGACCTGATCGTGGTCACGCTCAACTACCGGCTCAACATCTTCGGCTTCCCCAACGCGGCCGGGCTCGGCGACCAGAACCTCGGCATCCTGGACCAGCGCATGGCCGTCGAGTGGCTGCACAGCAACATCCGCGCGTTTGGCGGCGACCCCGACCGCATGGTGCTGTGGGGCCAGTCGGCCGGCGCCGTGGCCGTCGACATTAGCAACTACGCCTTTGCCGACAATCCGCTGGTGGCGGGCTATTTCCTCATGTCCGGCACGGCCGCCGTGGCCGGGCGCCCGGCCGATCCGGCTTACAGCAACTTTTCCTTTGTCGCCCGCCAGCTGGGCTGCGACTTTGGCACCGGGCCCGCCCGCGATCCGGCGGCCGAGCTGGCCTGCATGCGCCAGGTGCCGGCCGGGCTGCTGATCAACTTCCTCGGCCGCTACGCCGAAAACGCCACCAAGCCCTACATCGGCTTCCGCCCCGTGCCCGACGACCGCGTCTACTTTGCAAACTACAGCGACCGCGCCGCCCGCGGCCGCATGGCCCGCCGGCCCGCCCTCGTCTCGACCACGGCCAACGAGGAAACGGGGCTCTATCCGTATCCGGCCAAGAACCTGACCGCCGGGCCCTACATGCCGGCCGTCGACAAGGCCACCCTGGCCGTCTTCGTCTGCCCGGCCGCCAACACGACGCGCTGGCGCGCCCCGCTGCCCGGCCGCACCACCTACCGCTACCAGTATGCCGGCAACTTCAGCTCCGTCACGCCGTTTGGCTGGATGGGCGCCTACCACGCAAGCGACATCCCCCTGCTCTTTGGCACGCTCGACCGCCGCCCCGCCGACGAGCGCCGGCCCTTTGAGCTGCAGGTCGCCCACGCCATGCAGGACCACTTTGCCGCCTTTGTCGCCGACCCGGAAAACGGCCTGCGCAAGCGCGGATGGCTGCCCGACAACGGCAGCCCCGACGGCGGCTTCATGATGCGCTTTGCCGCCGGAAACACGGTCGAGAAAAGCATCAACTCTCTGGAGGTCGACGGCGCATGCTACGGCAATGCGCCGTACAACAACAGCCCGCAGTAGAAACTGGCAAGAACAATAATGACCATCGTATACACGATGTATTAATACGAAGGGTGTGGAGACGGCGAGCGGTGTGCAAGGCTGTGGCGCCTGTACGGTATTACTTTTTTTTTTTTTTTTTGCTCTGACTCAGACGAGGATTTGCGTAATGAACGTCTCCTAATTTTTCCGCCCTGTGCCTCATCTTGGTCGGGTGGTTTGCTCCCGTGCGAAAAGTGCTCGTATAAAAGATCGAACCAGACGAAAGACGACAAGAATGTGCTCGTATAATACGAGTATATCCAACCAGACAAAAGAGATATTAGTTGGCAGGGGGAACCAGACGAAAAACGAAGAAAAAAACCATATGTGCAAGCATTCTGGCTGCGAACAGGGCACGGCTGACCGTCCCACGGATCAACAGTTCTTGGTGGAATTATTGGCAACAGGCAGCCAAAAGCCGACCTCCGAGCTCGGCAGTACGGTATGTAAAGGGGAGTGGGGGGACGGTGCGGCTGGGAAAGTTTGCAACCATGAGACAGAAAGCCAGAGCACAGAGGCAAAAGCAGGGGGCGCCAATGGCATAGCAGAACCAAGGGAGTTCGGGATATTCCAAACAGCGGATGACGTACATCCGCCATTGGCCAGTAGTAAGGCTGGTAAAATAAGCTTAAGGGTTCTCCTTATTTTTTTATTTTATTTTATTTTATTTTATTTTTATTGTTATTTTTTGTTGTTATATTTTTATTTTTATTTTTATTTTTATTTTTGGCAATATCGGGTTCTCTTTCTTTTTATGGACTTTTCCTGAGCTCGGACGAAAAACTAAAGTTTAGGACAAGGCCAAAAGAGGCAATAATAGCAGCTTTAGCAGCTTTAGCATCAAAGCACCCAACTCTTAGCACGCCACGTCATAGCAGCATGGACCAGGACAGAGAAGTCCTCACCGCCTCTACAACGTATTTTGTACAGCAGCAAGGGGGCGCTGATTAGCGACGGAAAATCAAGGAAGGCTGCTCTGGGCACGGCCAGGCCAGCCACTACTAGAACAACCATGGCGCATGGCAGGCCTGAGATAGAACCAGCCAGGATGGCCCAGCTACGTCCTTCATACGAGGAGTAATACTCCGTAGATAGATAGCTACCGCAGATAGCCGGGTCCAGATAGACCCCCAAGCCAAACCGCGCCCAGCCAAGCCAGGAGAGCAGCCAAAGCAGCCCGCTGTGGATCCCACGGCGGTGTCAAAGAGCTTCACACCGACTTATTATAAAAGCGGAAAAGCCGCCTTCGCCACAGCGCAGACTCTCTGGAAAGATCCCCATTCCATCACGAACTGCACCCACGGAAACGAAGCCTCCATCAGTCTCCTGGTTTTTCTCTTTTTCTCTTTTTTTTTCTTTTTTCCATTGCTGCGGCATTGTCTTGTCCTCGACGGGAACAGGAACTATCGGCCCGAAGCTGGTGGATACAAAAAGGGAAAAATTCCAGAAAGCAAGAGATCCAGGGTGCGACCAAACAGCAAAAAAAGGACTCAAGGGACGGCAAAAAAGGAAGAGGCAAAAAAAAAAAAAAGGGAGACAGACGTCTGCACACAAGAGCCGCAGCAGGGCACCACCGGCAGTATAGAAAAAGGTCCGATCCCATCCCATCAGCAGACGGTTCTCAAGAAAGAGGGCACACACTACCGTTCCCCTACGCAGAGTCAGTCCCCCACGGCCAGCAGCTGAAGCGAGAAGATACATATATATGCGTATGCACGAATAGATGCACACATATAAGCACACATATATGCAGATATAAAAAAGGAAAAAAGGAAAAAAAAAAAAAAAGAGGAAGAAGCAAGCAAGCCTGATAAGAGAACAACTCGACAATGTCGATTGGAATTGCACTGATGGGAGCGGGCATTTTTGCCCAAGAACGTGAGTTTTGATGTCTTGATTTCATGTTATTGCTCTCTCACACGTTTTGGTATTATTGTCGCGTTTTGTCGTCTTCGTGTCGTTGTGGTTTTATTTGTTTTCTTTTTTGGGGAGAGGAGTTTATCACTCGTTCCTGTTCTTTTCCACCGGAAAACGTCTCACAGCAGCTCTCCACCAGAACATCTCCCAGCCATCGAGGCTTGCCAGCTCCTTTCGCTCAAGGCTGTGTACTCGCGGTCGCAGCAGAGTGCGGAGGCGTTTGCGGCCAGGGCCGCAGCGGCGGCTGGCACCGTCGAGACGTACTTTGAGGAGCCGGCCGTGGCAGGGCGGTCGCTGGCTGACATGTTGGCGCGCAGCGACGTGGCCGCCGTGGCTGTGTGCATTCCCATTGCCATGCAGCCGGCGGCGATTCGCAAGGTGCTGGCGGCGGGCAAACACGTGATCAGCGAGAAGCCGGTGGCAGAGACGGTGGCGACGGCTCGCAGCCTGCTGGCAGAGTACCGGGCGCTGCCGGCGGCGACGCGGCCGCTGTGGGCGGTGGCGGAAAACTACCGCTACCACAAGTCCCTCCGGATAGCCGAGGCCAAGCTGCGCGAGATCGGCGGCTCGCTCGTCTCCTTCAGCATCGTCATGTCCAAGCTGGTGCGGCCCGACGGCCGCTACTTCAACACGCCCTGGCGCAAGGTGCCAACCCACCCGGGCGGCTTCTTGCTCGACGGCGGCGTCCACTATGTCGCCGCTCTCCGCGCCCTGCTGGCCGCCGTGGGCAGCAGCAGCAGCAGCAGCAGCAGCAGCAGCAGCAGCAGCAGCAACGGCAGCAACGGCAGCAACGGCAGCAACGGCAGCAGCACCACGACCGCCACCTGCTCCTCCACCAGCAACAACACGGCCATTGCCCAGGTGGCCTGCTTTTCCAGCCAGCTGCAGGAGCTGCTGCCGCCCGTCGACACGCTGCGCGCCATTGCCGTCACCAAAGGCGGCGCCAGCGGCGTCTTGAGCGTGTCGTTTGGCACCGAGTTCGGCCCCGACCTGGAGATTTCCGTCGTCACCACCGAGGGCAGCGTCATCTGGCAGCCCAAGAAGGTGCGCTTGGTGCGCCGGGGAGCCGAGCCCGACAGGCCTGTCCAGGAGACGCTGGACTTTACCGACCCCCAGGTCTACCCCGTCGCCGAGGCCTCCGGCGTCCGTGCCGAGTTTGCCGCCTTTGCCGGCAGCATTGTTTCGGGCTCGCCCGATCCCCGGCAGTCGCCCGAGGAGGCCCTCGAGGACCTCAAAGTGCTGGAGGCGCTGCTGCTCTCGGGCTCCGACAACGGCGCGCTGCGCCCCGTCGCTTGAGCGGGAGAGAGCCGAGATGCCCCCAACACGCGGCGTTTTTGCTTTGTCCAGGGGACCCGGCGGTGGCGTGCTAGGTGCAAAAGGATGTTTGATTGCTGGCTTGGTAGCCGGTAGCCGTTTTTTCGGCGGTAGATTGGTATTACAATAGAGATAAAAAACAAAGACGCATAGATTCTCAATTGGGAAGGTGCTGCTGGGACGGCGGGGCAGCTCAGCAAGAGCAGACGGAAGGAGCTCTGCTTTGCTGCCTGGACTTATCTATAGCAGGTGACTACGTAATACGGAGTAATATCCATATTACATCGTACGGAGTGCTCGTATTCAGTTTGAGGCCCTGCCGTACGAGTATGTGCGCATCCTGCAACGCAGCTTCCAATCCAAACATGTCGCACCTACCCCTTTCGTGGCCAGTGCGTCGCTCTTGCCAACAATGACGCCTTATCGCCCACACCATCAGGCGCCGAGATAGCGTGTGTGCGGGGCCCTGAAGCAAGCTAATCTGCCGATTGGCTTTAGCTCTTGACATCATCCAACGTCTGTTGTGTCGATTTATGCTTGTCTTTCTCTTGAATATCATCCAACGACTCTTGTGTCATTTTGTTTGTCTTTCTCACTTTTCTTTGCACGTCTCTTGTGTCATTTTGTTTGTCTTTCTCACTTTTCTTTGCACGTCTCTTGTGTCATTTTATGTTTGTCTTTCTCACTTTTCTTTGCCTCTTTTTAGCAGGGCAGGAGGGTTAGCGCTCTTCTCATCTTTTGCCCTGCTATCTCTTCTATCTCTCTTTTCGTCTTCGTTCTATTGTGGTTTCGCCCTTAGCAGCTGCAGTGCCAACCAATACCAGTCCAATTCACCATGGACACCAAGCAGGAATCTCTTCCAACCTGTGCCGACGGCCCGCCACCGTACTCGGACCAACCGCCGCCGCCACCCCGGTGGGCATGGTATCGGCGTCGGGGAATGCTGCGCCGTCGCGGCCGGGCCTGGCGGTCTGTGGCCATTGCCTGTCTCCTGCTCATTGCCGTTTCGCAATGGAAGCAGATGAGGCGAAGCGACCGCGTCTTTGCTGGCCGTCCCGCTCTCTCGGCGAAGAAGCTGCAGGAGGACCTGGCCACGTGTGCGGCCCTCAAGGCTCAGCCGCAGGACGCGGCCGGGCTGGGACGGATCCGCAATGCCCGCGTCGCCGAGGGCCACGTTCCTCCTCCGCTGCTGATCCGCAACGCCACCGTTTGGGTCGGCGAGCCGGCGCCGGGCACGTCGGCCGAGGATGCGCGTGCCGGCCGAGGCTACAGCTGGGTGGCGGCCGATGTGTACATTGAAAACGGCCTGATCCAGCGTGTCGAGCCATCGATTGCTTTGGAGTCCGTGTCGGCCTCGGCCGTCAGCTGGGACGCCGGCGGCCGCCAGCTCACGTCGGGCATCATTGACATGCACAGCCACGCGGGCGTGGATTCGCTGCCCGATCTGAGGGGCAACGACGACACAAACGAGCTCTCGTCCGACACGACGCCCTATGTGCGCTCGATTGACGGCATCCAGCCGCTGGACCGCCAGATCGAGGTCATCAAGTCGGGCGGCGTCACCACGTCGCTGATTCTGCCCGGCTCCGGCAACAACATCGGCGGCGAGGCATATGTGATCAAGCACGCCGTGGGCCGCCACAACGGCCGCCCCGATCTGAGCGTTTCGTCGCTGCTGGCGGCCCCCGACGCCGCCGATCTGCGCTACATCAAAATGGCCTGCGGCGAGAACGCAAAGCGCGTCTACGGCAGAACCGGCGAGCGTGGGCCGACCAGCCGCCTGGGCGAAAGCTGGGAGTTCCGCCACGCCTTTGAACAGGCTGCCCGGCTCGTGCAGGCGCAGGACGACTGGTGCGCGTCCGCCTCGCGTGCCAAGTCCGTCGAGGAGCTGCAGGCCTTTGCCGAAACCTACCTGCCGCGCGACCTCCAATGGGATACGCTCTCCGCCGTGCTGCGCGGCCAGGTCCAGGTCCACACCCACTGCTACACGATCCCGGACCTCGAGTCGTTTGTCGACCACACGCACGAGTTCAAGTTTCCGGTGCGCGCCTTCCACCATGCCCACTCGACCTTTTTGGTGCCCGAGGTGCTCAAGCGCGCCTGGGGCGCCGACAAGTTCGGCCCGCCGGCGTCGGCTTTGTTTGCCGACAACATGTACTACAAGGCCGAGTCCTACGTGGCCTCGGAGTACGCCGGCAAGATATTGTGGGACAGCGGCCTGACGCCGGTGTACGTCAGCGACAATCCCGTGCTCAACGCCCAGCACGTGCTCTTTGAAGCAGCCAAGGCCTACCACTACGGCCTGCCCTACCATGCCGCTCTGGCTGCCGTCACCACGGCCCCTGCAGACCGGCTCGGCCTGGGAAATCGCCTGGGCCGTGTCAAGGCCGGCTACGACGCCGACGTGGTGGTTTGGGACAGCGACCCGCTCAGCGTGGGGGCTGCCCCGGTTCAGGTGTGGATCGACGGCACTGCCCAGTTCGAGAATCCGGTGGAGCTCAAAAAACCCCTCGCCGCCCCGATCGTTCCAGACAGCCGCCTGGGCGAGGAGAGAACGGACAGCCCGGCGCGGGAATCGGGCCATGTTGTTTTTACGGGCGTTGCCAAGATCCTTTTGCCCGGCTTGCCCGGCTTTGATGGCGCTGATGGCGCTGATGGCGCTGATGCCGCCGAGGCGACGGCTGCTTCACCACTCAACGTCGCCGTCTCCAACGGCCGCGTGACCTGCGCTGGCGAATGCACGGAGCAGCTCCGCTCTGCAGAAGCGGGCATTGGAGGCGGCCGCGTTGTCCATGTCGACAATGGCTACCTCACGACCGCCTTCACAGCCTTTGGGTCCTTCTTGGGCCTCAACGAGATCGACGCCGAGTCGTCAACCGACAACGGACCGGCCGGCGACACATTCAGCCGGGCGGCCGACGGGCTTGCCCTCGACACAAAGAAACTGCGTGTGGCCTACAACTACGGCGTCACCCGGGCCGTGTCGGCCCCGAGCTTGGGCCGCGACTTCAGCCACCAGGGCACGAGCGCTGGCTTTCTCACGGGGGCGTCGACCGTGCTCAAAGACGGCGCCATCTTTGTCCAGGACGCTTCTGTGCACTATACACTCGGCGGCCCTGCAAAGTATGGAAGCACACCGTCGGAGTCGTCGGCTGTGGGGGCTCTGCGGGCGAAGCTGCTGAAAGCCGTCGCCGAGAGCGCGCAGAGCAGCAGCAGCAGCAGCAGCCCGGCGGCCGACCCGTTCTCGGAGTCGGCATACCTGCGCCAAGTCGTCTCGGGCGCCGTTCCGCTGGTCATTACCACACACAGAGCCGATTCCATTGGCGCGGTGCTGAATGTGAAGAAGGACGTGGAAGCTGCGGCGGCGGCGCAAAAGCTGGCATCCGGCGGCATTCGCCTGGCCATCTTGGGCGGCGCCGAGTCGTACCTTGTGGCCAAGGAGCTCGCCGCAGCCGGCGCCGGGGTTGTGCTGGCGCCGCTGCAGTCGTACGCCGAAACGTGGGAACAGCGCAGGGCTCTCACGGGGGCGCCGCTCACGAACGGCACGGCCGTCGATGTGCTGATTGACGCTGGCGTGCAGGTGGCCATTGGCCTCCAGGAGGACTGGGTGGTGCGCGACCTCGCCCTTCTCGCCGGCATCGTCTACAAAAACAGCGGCGGCCGTCTGAGCGAAAAGGAAGCGCTGGACTTGGTGTCGACAAACGTCTACAAAATCCTCAACCTCGACGCGTCGCGGCCGGACAAGGCGGCCGAAACGGACCACTTTGTCATCTATGAGGGGAGCCCGCTGGAGATTGGCTCTAGGATCAAAGCCGTGGCTGGGGGTCTGGGCTATGTGTCTGTGTTTTAGGCAATGTGCGAGACTGTAGTAATTGGAAAAGCTCTGTTGGCATCTCGTAAGAATAAGTAAGGATTTCGAGCGTACTCCGTAATATTACTGTGTATTATTACTTCGTATTACTCCGTACTCAAGTCAAAATCCACGTGACATAATTACTAAGCCAAACTGCTTGGCGGTTTCCCGTCGCAGCTTTGCTGCTCAAAAGCTACGAGCAAATCTCTTGAGACGCCCTCTGAGCTGTACCATATTTCATTACGGCGCGCACCATCATCATACGGCAATCGCACACTGCACCACGAGCTGATTTGTTTGGCCAAATTCTGCAGGTCTTGCTGCATTTGACTTTTTCGCTTCACATTGCAAACGTCTTCAGTCCGGCGCGATGGGGAAAAAGAGGCGCAACCACCCAAACTTGGAGGAGCTGCTGGACCGGCCATGGTGCTACTATTGTTCGTTACATGCAAGAGCCCATTGGAAGACGACTGGCAATACGCAGGACATTTTGGCTGACACTTTTTTTGTCTGTGATAGGCGAGCGCGACTTTGAGGATCTGAAGCTGCTGATTTCGCACCAGAAGGCCAAGCACTTCAAATGCGACCGGTGTGGCCGGCGACTCAACACGGCGGGAGGTGAGTTTTGGGTGTTTTTTCTTGTTTGTGGTTGTTGTTGTTGTTGTAGTAGTAGTTGTTGTTGCTGTTGTTGCTGCTGTTGTTGCTGTTCAAACCCTTTCTGGTGGCCAGCAGTTACGGAGGGACGCGATGGGATTTGTCTTGAAATCAAGTCCATTTTGTGCTGATTTGCTGTCGGTCCTCAGGTCTTTCGGTGCATCTGAACCAGGTTCACAAGGAAACGCTGTCGCACGTGGAAAATGCCATCGAGGGCCGCGAGGGCCTCGATGTCGAGATCTTTGGCATGGAGGGCATTCCCGAGCACATTCTCTTCCAGCACAACCGCCAGATCATGCAGGACTTTTACAAGAACCGCGCCGACCGACAGGCCGCCACGGGCAATCCGCCGCCGGGCCAGGCCGGGACCTACCGCGCGGGCAAGAAGCTCAAGATCGAAACGGCCGAGGAGCTGAAGCGGCGTCTGGCCGAGTACCGCGCCAAGGGCGGAGCGAGGGAGGCGGCGGCGGCCGTCGCTGCAAATGGCGGCCGACCGCTTGCCAACGGCGGCATTCCGCATGTGGTGCCGCAGCCGGGCTTCGACTACGGCGCTGCTGCTGCTGTGGCGGCGGCGGCTCCGCAGCAGCCATACCCCTTTTTGCCGCCAGGCATGGCGCCGCCGCCGGGCATGGCATTGCCGTCGAGGCCACCAAATGGCGGCCCGGCCATCCCGGGCGGCCCCGTCTACATGGGCGGCGCAGCGCCCGGACTGCCCCAACGGCCGGGCGCCTTTGCTCTGCCGGGCGCCTTTGCCTCGGCCGGCACCGGCTCAGAGTCGACGCTCGACGACCTCGTGTCCAATGCGGCTCGCGGCGACGACATTGACAAAATCATCCGCATGGCCGAGGCCGGCATCAAGCCGCCTGTTGCTGCATCGGCGCCGCCGTCCGCTGAAGACGCAGCAGCCGCGGCTGCCCCGTCATCGGCACCCGCACCGGCCTCAGCGCCGCCAGAGAAGGAGAAGAGCAAGAAAGACAAGTCCATGCGGATGGTGTACTCAGACGGCGACTACAGTTTAGAAGAGAGAATGGCACAGATGTCGAGATATGCTGTCGCTCCGGCGGCGTAAGGAGGCAGGAGAGAGGGAAACGGCGCCCGAAAGATGTACTACCGAACTTTTTGTGTGTTCTTTACAAGCTAAATACCGTCGAGGCGGAAGGGAATGGGATCTGGCGTTTTTTGTCTCATTAGTTGGACCTGTGTGCTTAAGTGAAATTCCACATTGTGATATCGAGTATGGCAGACGGTCCCTTAATGGAATCTGCATTTGTTTGCTGGTCTTTACTCACTCGGCTTTTCTCTGCCACAGAGCTTAGTACGACCAGCATTGCACAGGCATACTCAAGATTGCGCAAACAAGTCCACACTATCGCTTAAGCACGCATCTTGAAATCTCAACTTTGCATTTGTCGGTGTAGCGAAACGATGCGCATTGGCCCATCTTGAGTCAAACTGTGCAAATAGAACCCTGGCAAGCCCAATCCAAAACTCCAATTTACCAAACAGGAAGACTGCAGGAAACAAAAAAAGGGAAAAAGAAACACAGAAAGAAACAAAAAGGTACGAGCTGAGCAGTAATAATACAATATCAAACGAAATATGATCTTTGGAGAAAGCCGGACCGTGAACAACTTTGCACACGGAAAAGAAAGAGACAAATAACAGAGCTTCTTCAGTCGTCATCCAGTCATTTCATTGCCATCGTCAGCGCCATCCCGGGCTTGGCCGCGAAGCAGCAGCAGACATTGACGCGTTCAATATGGGAGTGTCGGTCTTGAGTGAGTTGCCGTTGCTGCTGCTGCCGATGCCGCCGATGCCGCCGATGCCGCCGCTCATACCGCCGCCGCCCATGGCCGCAGTACCGATAGTTACGCGGCGCATCTTCTTCTCGCCCGACGACGTGTCCGGAGTCAGCCGGCCGCGAACATGCTCCCGCGGCGATCCCGACGAGCTGTCCCACCGCAGGCTGCCGCCCATGTTCATGCGACGGGCCTGGCCCGGCGTCAGAGCACGGCCAACGGCTCCGTCCCGGACGCTGCTGCCGGCCTTGCCGCCGCCTGCGGCTGCCGCCCGTCCTCCTCCCACGGCGGCTCCTCCGCCTCCCTCCCCGCTGCTGCTGCAAGTCTCGCTGTCCATGGGCGAGCACGGGATGGGCGGCGATCGCTGGCGCTCAGCGCTGCGACGCCGCTGGCGCGAGATGCCGTTAGAATGGCTGGCCAGGCTCGCCGAGCCCGAGTAGGACGAAGACGCGCGGTGGCGCTTCAGGTGCAGATGTGCGCCGCTCACCGAAACCCGCCGCAGACCGCCGTGGCTGCTGCCGAGAGTCCCGTGCATGCCTGCTGTTGGCGGCGACAGCCGGCTCGCGTTCTTAGCCGAGTGGATGGCCGCACGCAGGCTATGCTGGTTGAGCGAGCTGGAGAGCAAAGCACCGCCATCGGCGTTGCCGTCTGTCGCCGTCAGCGGCGATCGGGAGCGGAAGTCCGACGGCGGCTTGTTTTCGTCACACGGCGGCAACGTTGAAGTCTTGGCGCCCGGCTTCTCCTTCTCCTTGCCGCCAGAGGAGACCACACGCGGCAGTTGTTGGTTTGCGGCCAGAGGCGAAGAGAATGTCCGGAGCGGCGATGCCCGCTTGTCTTCCGTCTTCTCCTTCATAATGTCCGTCTCCGAGTCTGACGATCCCAGGTCCAGCCTCGAGACGGGCGGAATCAGGGCGCCGCCCGTCGACGGCGACTCCCGCGCCGACTTGGACAGAAACCCGGCCTGAAACCGGCTGGGTCTTCCGGCTGTCGCTCTCGAGCCTGGCGAGTTTGCAGCAGCAGTAGTAGCAGCAGCAGCAGCCTTGGGCGGCTCTCGTAATGTAGTCTCGTCCGTAATTCTGGCGTCGTCGTCCGCCGCCCATTCGAGCTTGAAAGACAGCTCAGGCACAGGTGGAAGCTGGGTCTCCTCAATGTCGGCGGCTGCTGCAATGTCATCAGCAGCGGCGGTCATCACGGCGCCACTGCTGTCCTTTCCTGGCATGCCGCTGTCGCTGGCCCCTAAAACGCCTGAGCCGCATGGCTTCTCTGCGTCTTCTCTTTCTGCCTCGTCTTCAGCCTCCTCCAGCACTGCGCCACAGACCTCGCCTGCGCCCATAGCCGGTTTTTTCTCTTTCTGCGGCGTCTTTTCAAAGTCGGCCAACGTTCCCGTTTCGGTCTCGTCGTCGCGCCACCGGACAGCCCGCTTTGCCACCACGGCCGCCGCCTTCTTCTTGGTTGGGGTGAAATATACGCTCTTGCGAGACAATGCCACCACCTTTCGCCGGCGTGGTGACAGTTTGGCCGGCGACGTTGCCACGGCAGGCGCTGCATGCGGCCCACTGCTGGCGAGCGATGCGGTGTCTATGGATGGCCGTCCCGATATGGAGGATGGGTGCAGGATGCTGGCGGGCTTTTTTCTCCGCGGCGTGTTGCCTTTTGTGGGCGACAGTCGCCCGGCCAGCAAAGCTCGCGACATGGAGGGCCGGCACGACCGAGACGGCCCCAGCGCCGCCCCAGCAGCGTCGGGCTTGACGATCTGGGATGCCGCTGCCGACCCAGAGTCCAGCAAACGCAGAAGCAGCTTCCGGCCATAGTCGAGCGCCTCGTCTCGGCCCATGGAGAGGATGCTCGACAGCGAGGCCAGGGTGCCCAGGTGCACCACAAGAAGGTTTTGCATCGTCTCGGCCGGCGTGTCGCTGGTCTTTTCCTGCTCCAGCACGTCCAGCAGGCTGTCGCGCGCCACGTTGGCTTTTAGGAGCTCCACCTCGCACGTCAGCCGGTCAATGGCCGTGGCCGGGTCTGCGACGACGCTGCCGGCAACGGCCGACATGATCTGGGCAATGCTGTGCTGGAGAGCCGAGTCCAGCGGCCGCTCCCAGTTGCAATTCTCGATCTTGCGGTGCAGGTGCTGCCGGCTGTGCTCCAGCTCGATCAGGATGCCCTTTGCCGTCTTACGCATCACGGACAGGCCCTCTGGCAGAGAGCGGCTGGGTTCGTAGTAGGCGTCGTCGTCTTGCTGCTGCTGCTGCTGCTGCTGCTGCTGCTGCTCGCTGGCTGCGTCATACGCGGCAACCCACGCCGACAGCACGGCAATGCGCCGTTCTATGCAGCGCAGCTTCTTCATGTCGGCCGTCTTCTGGATGCGGTCGGCGCGAGCGTGCTCGGCGGCCTGGCGGAGGCGCTCGATGCCCTCGCGGGCCACGGCGTCTCGCTTGTCGAGCTGCTTCCGGACCTTGAGCGCAAACGTGTTCTCGGCGTCCTTCTGCTGGGCCTTGAGCTCGTTGATGAGGGCCATCTGCTCGTCGATCTTGACGAGAAAGTCCTTGACGTGGCGGTTGACGTTGAAGACGTTGCGGGTCACCTTGGTCTGGATGTTCTTGGCGCGGTTGGCGTAGCGCAGCGTGTTGTGGGTCTCGTCGAAGTGGGCGCTGGACGGGCTGATGCAGACAATCATGACCGTCTTGCAGTTGCCGCCCAGCGAGAACTTGAGCAGGCGCGTCAGCTTGCTGTTGCGGTACGGCACGTGGTTGCGCTTGCGCGGGTCGCACAGCGCGTTGATGCAGCCGCCCAGGGCCAGCAGCGACTTGTTGATGTTGGCGCCCTCCAGCAGGCGCTCGCCGCGGTTCTTGGTGGCGCTGGCGCGCTCGCTGCCGGCCAGGTCGATGATGCTCAGCGTCGCCATCGTGTGCGGCTCGTTGACGCTGGCGTTGCGGTCGCGCTGGGCCACGTTGATCTGGAGCACGGCGTGCGAGCGCGAGGAGACGGCATTGGCCTCGGTCGGGGACACCGTTCGATACTCGTTGCCCTGCACGATCATGTCCATCACCTCCTGCACGTCGCGCGGGTGGTGGCTGGTCAGCCCGGCCACGGTCACGGCGTGGTTGGAGTCTTCCCGCAGCATCAGTCCCTGCTTGCTGCCGCCGGGCACGAGCAGGTCCCGGATGGTCTCGTTGTAGATTTCGAGGTAGGACAGCGTCAGCTCCGTCGTCTTCTCGTCGCTCCGCTCGGCAATCTTCTCAAACAGCTCCTGCATGGTGAGGAAGATGATGCCGGGCTGCTGGGCCGTGCCCGTGATGGTGTGCGTCTTTCCGCATCCCGTCGCGCCATAGGCAAACACGGTGGCGTTGTAGCCGTCGAGCACGCTGTCGAGGAGACCCTTGGTGGTGCCCTCGTAGACCTCGGTTTGCGTGGCATTGTCGTCAAAGATGCGGTCAAAGGCAAACACCTGGTCTTTGACCTTCTTTCCCGTCGGCACAACGGACCGGGAAAACTTTTGCACAGGATTGTCTTCGGGGGGGTCGAAAACACTAGGACAAGTCAGAAGGTCAGTAACGATAAGACGAAACAAAGAGGGGCGGAAAATGGAGATCAAAATAGAGTGGCAGCAACTGCGAGAGCGGAAACTCACAGGCAACGGTCGTCGACGACTTTGACAACGGACCGGAGTCCCCGTTGGTTGAGTTTAGGGGTGGGCGCAGCAGCTAATGAGCCGTCTCCGAGAAAGACTGTGCCTTCGTCGTTCTTCACCCTAGAGAAAGCCAGATGGTTAGAAAACGAGCATTTCTGCTGCGACAGATGGGACAACACGCAGTGGCTTACAGTTGTGCCGCTTCTCGGATCGTGAATGGCCGCACCCGAACTGCAGACGTCTGTTAGCAATGGCCTGCTCTTGCAAAAAGCCCAGATTGGCCTCAGCTCGATTCTGAACTTGCCTGCAACAACAATGGACGAGGCGCCTGGATCGTTGGGCAGCATCGTGACAGACGCTCCTTGGCGAGATCTGCGTTGATAGGGAGTCCGGCTAGATTTTGTTCTTGTCTCTTGTTCTGTTCGGCTTTGGCTTGGTTGAGTCTGGCTTGGTTTGGTTTGGTCTGGTCCGGTTTGCTTAGGTTTGGTCGTGCCCCAAGCTGCGCGGCCGCGTAACTGTTGTTGTGATCTGAATGCAAGATGACTGCCACTCAATACAAATCATGAAGACTAAGATAAGGAGAGAAAATAATGACCAGGGAGAAGATGAAAAAGGAAAGAAAATAGAAACGAAAGACAGAAGAAAAAAGAAAGGAAAACAAAAAAAAGAATAGATTGCAAACTGGTAGAGCCGTTGCACTGATCATTCGTAAGTCGTCGTAAGAAAGTACCCGTGTGCTGTTGTTGATGTTTGTGACTCCGCAGCAGGACGGGCCAACATGGGTTTTGAAAGTGCGACGTGTACGTGTAGGGAATATTATCCATGCTCGTAGTGTCATTTTGACCTGTAAAATTCTAAAATTACTCTAATCAGCGTGTGACTGTTGATATTTTTTGGATTGTCTGGTTTCGAATGATCCGTTGTCTAGGCAACTGTCCCACTTTTCTACTTGTAAATAGGGGCAAGACTGCCGTTTGCTGGCCCACAGGCAGGCCCACAGGCCCATAAATTCCCCACGTGAATATATCCATAGTCGTAACCTCTTGCAATAACACGTGACCATAATCCGTACCAATTTTATCCTTCCATCTCAACCTATGGATGTTTCTTCTACGATACCATGCTCTACGCAAATTGCAGCCCGCCTACATCCTGATGGCCTGACAATGCTCCCAGCGCGCCTGGGCTGTGGGCAAATGAAGTGGCGTTGTATTTGCCGAGCTGGTCGCGGCCCACGAGGAAGCTCTCTGGCGGGCCGAGATACGACGGCCGCAGGCCTCCGAGGTCGACGATGATCTTGTGCACGACGACGCCGGGCATCAGGGCCCAGATGCGCAGCTTGTATGCTCCCTCGCGCGGCACGTGGAACGACGTGGTGGTCAGGTTGCCGGTGCCGCCCCAAACGCCGTCGGCTGCCGCATAGCCCCATCCCGGCGGCATGGACTGGCCGACCGACGGGCCGACCGGCCTCACCATGCTTGGCGCGGACGACTGCGACGCAGGCGCGGCTGTCGACGCCGACGCCAGCACCGACGCCGACGCCGACGCCGACGCCGAGCCGTGCGCTGGGAACAGAGCGATGCCGTACTCCAGGGGCGTGTCGTCGCCCAGATAGTTGAGCGTCGGCGAGATGTGCAGAGTGACGTTGGCCGGGCCGGAGGCGGACGAGTTGGAGAAGAGATAGAGGTCGTACTCGAGGGCGGGTGCGCTGTCGAGGCTGAGCTTCTCGGCGTGGAGCGGCAGCAGGCCGACGGCGCTGCCAATGCGGCCGAACTCGGCAAAGGTGTGGTAGTGATAGCAGGCGTGCTTGTGAACAGTGGCATTGGTGGCATTGGTGGCATTGCGGGTGGCCAGCAGAGGAGGAACGACGGCCTGGTAATGGGCAGCGTCGATGGCGACTGTGCCGTCCGACTCGACAAAGCCAGCAGCGAAGTCGGCCGGGACGGAGCGCACGACGACCGGCACCTGCACCGTGGGCGGGTTGCGGAAGCCGTAGCGGTCGAAGCCACGACACGGCGTGGTGATGTTGATGGAGACGGTGGCCGACCGGGCCCGGGCCCAGTCGACGGACACGAAGACGCGGGCGTCGTGACGGCCGTCGGGCCCCACGGTGCCGTTCTGCTGCGACAACACGACCCACGGCTCAGACGGCGTGGCTGTCCAGGCACAGGCCTTGGTTCCGCGGGAGAAGACGTCGAAATGGCGCCGTGGCGGCCCGTAGGGATCCAGCGGCGGCGTCGCCAGCGCGCTGCCCGAGTTGGCGTGGTATTTGTCGTCGCCTGGAATGCTGGCGTTGGATCCCTCGACGGCGACGCCAACGTCGCCCGCCAGCGACGCAAAGGCCGTCTGCACGTGGACCATGGCCGGCAGGCTGTTCCGCATGGGCTGCTGCCAGTAGCCGTCATAGCCGAGATGGGTTTCTGGCAGTTAGTTGCAGCTCATTTTTTTTTCTTTTGCTTTCATCCCTAACACTTACGATCCATCATGTGCTCCCATTTGCCGTCCAGGAGCTTGTTCCAGCGCAGGGTCAGGTTGACATCGGCCTCCGAGGCCTGCAGCACCTCCTGGATCATGTCGTTGGCGGCGTTCCGCTTCTGTCCGGCATACAGCCGGTTCCGGGCCGCGCCAATGTGGATGCGCTGCACAAGGGCGCCGGCCAGGACCGGGTGCAGGACCATCTCAAAGAAGGCCGGCCGGGCGTCCTCGTCCAGCTGGTCGTACACGGCCTGGGCGTCGGCCGCGAGCGCCGCCCACTGCGCCAGCACGGCGTCGGCCTCGCCGTAGTGGAGCAGCGAGTACGTCTGCGGCTCGACCAGCTCGAACTTGCGCCGGCTGGCAAACATGCCGTAGCGCGCGACAATGCCGGCCACGGCGGCGGCGGGCGCGCCGGCGGCCACGCCGAACTCGCGGCGGGCCCACAGGGCGGCCCAGTCGGCGGCGCTGTCGGGCCGCGCCCAGCGGTCGGCGTCGTAGGCCATGTCGAGAAAGTGGCTGATGGGCAGCTCGAGCGCCTTGAGGTCGCCGACGTTGGCAATCCAGATGCGGTCGGCGCCGCGGGCGTGGGCCATGGCCATCTGCTCGGCCGTCTTGGCCAGCTGCACCGTGTTGATCCACTTGTAGTTGCGCGGGTCGCCCACGTAGTCAAAGTGGTAGTAGACGCCGGCGCCGCCCGGACGGCCTTGTTCGGCCCGCAGCGGCAGCCGCCGCACGTTGCCCCAGTTGTCGTCGGACCACAGCAGCGTCACGTCGTCGGGCACGCGCAGGCCCTCGGCCAGGTACGACTGCACCTCCTTGTACAGACACCACATCTGGGGAGGGGTGCTGCTGCTGGTGATGTTGCTGCTGCTGTTGCTGCTGCTGTTGCTGCTGTTGCTGCTGTTGCTGCTGTTGCTGCTGTTGCTGCTGTTGCTGCTGTTGCTGCTGTTGCTGCTGTTGCTGCTGTTGCTGGTGATGTCCAACCCCTCTTTTAAGATGCGCTGCTGGTTCGCCACCAGCGTGTTGAGCATGGCCACGATGGCGGTGCTGCCAAGGCCCTCGATGGCGGCGTCGCCGCTGCCGCGCATGCCCATCGTCCACAGCGAGTTGCGGGCGTACGGCCGGGCCCGGCGCACGCCGTAGCGGAAGTACTCGTCAATGGTCGCGTTGTTGACGTTGTACGCCCACGGGCCCGCGTAGAAGCGGCCAAACTCGTTCTGCGCCCGCATCAGCGGCTCCGTGTGCGAGCTGCCGACGACGACCTCGAACGCGTCCGCCAGCGGCTGGTTGGCCGCGTCGTCCACCGCAAACATGCTGCCCCAGATCGCCGGCCACAGATAGTTGGCGCGCAGCCGCAGCAGCAGCTCGAACACGAGCCGGTAAAAGGCCGCCCCGTAGCCGGCGCCGAACGGCGTGTCGGGCCAGCGCGCCGCCACCCAGCTCGTCAGCGCCGGCTGCTCGTCGTTGAGAAAGATGCCGCGGTACCGCACCGTCGGCGACCGCTGCAGCTTGCGGCCCGGCAGCACGTAGATGCGCTCGCGCGCCCGCACCCGCACGTCCGCCCAAAAGTGCCACGGCGACACGCCGATCTGCTCGCTGATGTCGTACAGCCCGTAGATGGTGCCGCGCGCGTCGCTGCCGGCGATCACCAGAGCCCGGCCACAGCCCGCCACCGGCTGCTCGACCAGCGCGCTCGAAAACGCCTCCCACTGGCCGCGGACGCCCGACACGTCGATCGCGCCCGCCGCCGCCAAGCCATCCACAATCTCCGAGTGGCCCAGCGTGCCGGCGATGATCACCACGTCGACCGGCGACGGCCGCCGCGCAAACCGGGGCCCGTAGAACGTCTGGTTGGCCGTCGTGCCGTAGACGGTGTTGTTTGTGTTGTCCACCGGGCTGTACACATACGCGGCCGGCGTCGGGTCCGTCTCGCCGTTCGACAGCGTCAGGTTGGTGCCCGTGACCCGGCCAAAGTCGACGGCCAGATCGCCGGCTGCGCGAACGACGCCCCAGTACTCGTTTTTCGACACCAGAATCTGGCCGCCGGAGCCATGCCCACGACCCGCAATCTGGAGGCTCCCAGGCACGGCATCGTCAAACGCAATGATCTGTTGCTGGCCGAGTGCTGCTGCAGGACGAATGCTGCGAGTGCATGCCACTGCAAAGGCCAGAAGACGGCAATACTCGCTCACATGCATGGCTTAGCTCTTTACCAGCTCACGTTTGGAGAGCCTATGGCCAAAACGAGAAGCAGAAATTCATTTCATTTCAGATATAACTTTGGCCGAGATCAAGCTCTAGCAGAAGAGCAGCAATACATCAAGCATGACATAGACGGTCAGCGACAACAGCCACTCATCATTGGAACCGTGTTCAACAGATGCGCACTTCCCCTTAATATCCCTTAATTAAAACTGCAACCGAGGCGGAAGCAAACGATATTCCCCCCTTCTCTCCTCCGCGAGCAGCTGTGTGAAAAAGCATTCTCTTTAGAGTGATGGATTTCTTTAGAGTGATGGATTTCTTTAGAGTGATGGATTTCTTTAGAGTGATGGATTTCTTTAGAGTGATGGATTTCTTTAGAGTGATAGATTGATGTTGATGGGTGGATGGCTTAATCATGGGAACGAAGGCTCAAATCGACAGCGACAGAGCTCTGTCCTGCGTTATTTCACTGACAGGCTCTGCTCTGCATACTATTTATTCTTCAATAACATGGCATATCTAGGTCCTCAACAACAACAATAATAAACAACGAAAGGAAAAAATCATCGTACGGAGTACTATCGTCTGGATTGGTGCTGACGGGACCACAGCTCCGTGATGGTTCAACCAGAATTTACCCGCCTTGGGTGCAACATCCCGCTAAAGTGACTCCACTGTTGCCCACTGCTAACCGCCATGATTTGCATACGCGTACGAGTACGGAGTTCGTCGTACTTTACGTCGAACAGAGCCAGACATATTATCGTTACCAATGGCTTCTGTCTTGGCTTTAGGTAAAGGATATGCATCAAACCCCGAAGTCGATCGTCACTATCCTCGGAATGGACTGGTCAAGGCACATTGAGGAAGAGTATGCAAAACTGGGCTCTGACTCACGATTTAAGCAAACTAGCCTCTTATAAACGAGTACTCAAGCCAACTAGCCCGTTTCTTCATAGCTCTAGGAGAAACGAAAAAAAAACTCTCACTAACTTTCTCGGAAAATTCTGCGTCATTGTTTCCCCATTGCCCTGTCTGATTACTGTCAGAACAAGCTCGAAGGAAGCGAAAATCGGACGGCACTTTTGTTTGCCTTTCATGACTGTCCAGATTAGGCAGCTAGTAACAACAACAGTGATGAGATGAACGCTTCGGCGCTGGGCAGGTTATATCCGAGCTCGCAGACGGCAAAGACGCTGTCCCACTGAACACCTCCTAACCCCGAGGTTTGACGAGGAGGAAGAAGGCGCTACGCAGCACAGCAGCAAATGGGACGCTCTAAACAGCAAATAAATGGGTCCCGAATGGGGCACGCCTGTTATCTGATGATCAGATAATATTGCATGCTTACCCGCTCAAGTCTGCCCGATGCCGACCACTGCTCCGACTCATCGGAGAGAACATAGCGTACAGCGCTCTTTTTTTTTTTTTTTGCGACGTAATATCTCATGCTTTAGTGCGGCTGTCTTTTTTTACGGCGTAATATCTCATGTTTGTTTGTTTTATATTTTAAAAAAAGTGTTTTATCGTCTCCCTGGAGATTGTTTGCAACTTCAGCTGAATCAGAAGACACAGACAACCACCGAGTGAGCGAGAACGATGGAGGAGACGAGTCGCCCCGTCTCTCCAGCGCTGCGGCCCATGCGCAAGCGAAGAAGGCCTGCTGTGGTGTGTGCGGAGTGCCGGCGCCGCAAAATCGCCTGTGACCGCAAATCTCCATGCGGCCAATGTGCCCTGCACAATGTGGAATGCGTCTACGTGACCGGCGCCGTGCCGCCTCCGTATGGTCGTCCGGTGCGGCCGCCACGCAGCCCCATACGCCATTCGTCGCCGACTGCGGCACGCAGAGCACCGTCGATTGCCGCCATGCCACCGGCCAAATCACGAGACGTATCATTGCCGGAAGGGAGCGCAACCGCAGTGGAGGACGACCACGACCACTATGGGGTCGTGGCCTCGGCAGACCACACGCTCCCCCGGTGCGACGGCCTACTGGCCAAGGGACGGCTGTTTGGGCACACGCACTGGACACACAACTTGAAACAGGTAATTCTTTTTTGTTTGGCTGGATGGAGCACAACGGATCCCTTCTTTGTTCTTTGCTCAGCTGACACGCTCTTGCTCTCCTCCCTCGCGACAGTTCAAAGAGATCCACGGCCTGACCCACCGGGCTCACTTCGCAGTCGGGACGTCCATGTACAAGTCGATGCGGACGAGCAAGGCTCTCGCGCGGCTGATCAAGGACAACGAGGCGCAGCGCATTCTCTGCCCCGAGGCAGCAGCAGCAGAACCCGGGGCATCCGGAGCAGCCGGGGCAGATGCGCCGTGGTTTGGTCCGCTGGCCAGAACGGTGACGGACCGGCTGGTCGACCTGTACTTCAATGCCTTTGAGTCGGTGTTCCGCGTGCTGCATGTGCCCACCTTCCTGCGAGGATACAGGCAGTACCTGGACGATCCGCAGTCGGCCGCCCTGGGCGACGCGTTCATGGCCCGGCTGACGCTCGTCCTGGCCCTGGGCAGCTGCTTCTACGACGGGCCCAGGAGCGTGCACGACGATCTCCGCGCGGCGGCCGCGCGGGCCGTCAAGCGAATCGACGCCGCGACGTGCGCGCCCCTGCACAAGAAGCAGGTCGGCCTGGAGACGCTGCAGCTGTACTGCTTGGTGACCATTGCCCGGCAGACGACGGCGCTGGAGCTGGGCGACGACCTGACCTGGTTCTCCTCCGGGTCGCTGCTGCACTCGGCCTACGGCATGGGGCTGCACCGGGATCCGGCGCACTTCAAGTCGCTGACGCCCTTCCAGGCGGAGATGCGGCGGCGCCTGTGGGCCACCATTCTGGAGCTGGTGGTGCAGTCCAGCCTCGACCAGGGCATGCCGCCCCTGGTCCGCGCCGACGACTACGACTGCCTGCCTCCGCTGAATCTCAACGACGACCAGCTGGCCGATGACGACGATGGCAACAGCCTGGCAGCGGGCGGCGGTGTCGGCGGCGGCGACAGCAACAGCAACAGCATCGGCATCGGCATCGGCATTGGCATCGGCCGCAGCGACGCGCAGTATTGCTGCGGTGGCCTGCCCGACGCGACATTCACGCAAACAAGCCTGCAGCGCTTGCTGTACCGGTCGCTGCCGGCTCGCCTGAGCATTTTGCAGGCGCTCAACGGCCTCGGCCGCAGTGTTTCGTACGAGCGCGTCCTGCAGCTGAGCAACGACCTTTTGCGGGCGTGTCGCTACACCGCCACAACGCTCAAGGCAGCGCCTCTCACGATGACAAACGCCGACAACAACAACAACACCTCGGCGGAGCGCGCTGCGTTGGCCCGCCTGCGCATGGCTTTCTACGAGCTCTTGACCCGGCGATTCCACTATGCGCTGCACTCGCCGTTTGCGCGCATGGCGTCGACCGACGTGCGGTATTTTTACTCGCGCCGCGCTCGCCTCGAGTCGGCCCTCAAGCTGATGTCCATGTTCAAAAGCCCGCCGCCGAGACCGGGGACGACGACAGGGACGACGACGGGGACGACGACGGACCGAGACGACGGCGGCGGGGCGTCGGACGCCGCTCCGCCGGCCTCGGATTTCTGTCGCCGGCTCTGGGTGACCGGGCGCGGCCTCTTCAAGTGCGCCTTCATCGACATGAGCGCCACGCTGGCCACCGAGATGGTGCTGCAGCTGCAGGAAGACGAGTTTGTCGCCGGCTCCGAGCTGACGCTGTCGCAACAGGAGCTGTACGAAACCGTCAAGATGGCCGTGGAGCTGGCGCGCATTCGCGTCCAGGAGGGCGAGACCGGCGTCAAGGGCTTTGTCTTCTTTTCCATGGCGCTCTCGCAGATCGAGGCCGCCATGGAAGGCCGGCCCATGCACCAGAGCCTCATCGACGTGGGCGAGGCCGCTTCGGTCCTGATGGTGGAGACGCTCAAGACGTATGCCATCAGCCGCAACATCCAGCTGCCCGACGAGCTGCTGCTGGCCAGCGAGGACGCCGTGGCCATGCCCTGCATTTCGCCGGCGGCCCTGAACATGGAGGAGGCGCCGCGAGAGCCCGTGGCCGCCTCGCTGTCCGAGGAGATGGACACGGTGCTGCTGGGCGATTTTGCAGACTTTGATGTCGATTCCGGCATTCACTTTGGCAGCACAGACCTCAGCACGGCCGGGAGCAGCAATGGCCAGAGCTGGTCCGACGACTGGATCGTCGATGCGCAGGGCGATTTCGGCTTTGGAAACTGGTTTTTCCCCTGCAATTCTCGCCTTGGAGGTCGATAGTTTTTGTGTTTCATATATGCTTTCTTTCTTGTCTTTGTTTTTCTCTTGCTGCCCCTACAGCGATGCTCCTCCATCTTGCATCGTCTCTTTGTCATTTCTACTTTGACACATTTTAATGTTTTTAATGTTTCCGCCTCGCTACAAACAAGCGGCGCAATACCTATGCTCATGACCTGTTTATTTTCTCTTTTCTGTCATCTCCCAGCTCTTTGTACATTACGGCAAGAAGATTTCCGAGATCCCGGCGTTGCTACCACGCAAAAATGACCACCTCTGTTTCCTTCAAACAATGGCTTTATCGCTGTACTTGGCCCCCACAAGACTCCAGCTTTTTTCAATGTCTAGATCTTCGCTTCCCCCGCCGCCAGAAACCAAAATAGAAGACGTGTCGCTCTCATCAAGATACATGACAGTTCGGTCCTGCAGCATTTTGTGTCAAAAAAAAAAAGCCCTCTACCCGTGCTTGGAAACCAAAAGGGCCAATTTGGGGTCTGCATACCTTTCCAAGTGACAGTTTTAGAAATCCGTCAACCTTGTTGGGCTTGTACTTTTGCGCGGCTGGCTTGTTTTGGATCAGAGACAAAACATTGGCTGCGACGACGTCCACCTGGCCCAGCGCCGCTCTCGCCATCTTGCAGCCGCCCGTCGCAGCCACGTCGCCAATGGCAAAGACATTCTTGGCCACAACGCCCTGGTTGTCCATGACTTGCAATGTGGGCGCCACTGTGATCTCTCCAGAGCCAGCAACGGCGCCGGGCAGCAAGTCTTTTACTACCCACGAGTTGGGCGTTTGACCAGTGCAAAGGATCTTTTTGTTGGGATTTTGTTAGGAATTCGAAGCAAGAGAAGAGAAGAAGAGAGAAAATGAAAGACAACAGAAAAAAAGAAAAGACAGAAAGACAGAAAAGACAGAAAAGACAGAAAGACAGAAAAGACAGAAAAGAGCCGACTGTAGAGAGAAGAACGCCAAGAAAAAAACCTTGACTTACGATGCACTCGTAGAATTCTTCGTGGCCATCGGCAAACCGCAGTTTTCCAGGGCCGCCAACTCTGTCAGCAGGCGTGTCTCTGTCAAACACGACCTCTGGACGCTGCCCAAGAACCACGTTGACACCGCTTTCCCGCATCGCTTCCATGACGTGCTCGTGCAGACGCTTGCCAAACCGGTGCAGAAGCCTGTCGCGCGAGTGCACAAGCAAGACCGTTTTGGACCTTTCCAGGCCGCCGTCGCTGCCCGCCTTGCTCTGGGAGGCGGAAGAGCCGGCCGGCGGCGTGAACGTTGTCTTGATATCCAGTGCAAGCTCCACGCCCACAGCGCCGCCGCCCACCACGGCTACTGTCTTGGCCTGGCGAATCCGGCTCTGCAGTTGGCGCAGCTCTTCGCAGGCGGCATCTCGATCTGCGGCCTCCCGCAGCTTGGCCGGGGGCTGCTGCGCCGTTCCGGTGGCCACGACGGCAAAGTCGTAGCGCAGCGGCCGGTCCGACGTTCGCAGCAGCACCTCTGTTGCTGTGATGCCCGTGGCCACGTCCTGCACCATGTGGGAAATGCCTCGGGGTCCCCCGGCAAAACAGGCATCATAGGGAATGAAGGCCTTGCGCTCGTGGCCGGGAACGACAGAAAAGCGCGGAAAGTGGAAGCTGAAGTTGAAGTGCGAGTTCTTTTCCACCAGGACGACGCGCCAGCCCGTCGGCAGCGTCTCGGTGAAGCGCCGCGCCATCCACAGGCCGGCAAACGACCCGCCCACGACAACGACCGTTTTGGGGTTCTCGCCGGGGCCGCCGTAGGTCCATGAGTGTATCAGCGACCGAACTCTCTGGGCAAGCATGCCAAAGGCATACTGCGGTATCAGTATCAACATCAGCCCGGTAAAGCGAAGCGTGTCACCGAACGCCATGGTGTACTCGTATGATGCAGCAGTCCAAAGAGAGAAGAAGCGAACGAATGTCGACACTGAATTTACCGAAGCTTCCCAAAGAGTTCCATGACAACATGAAACGCCCGGCGAGAACAATAATCATGAAAAGGCCATGGCCGTTCGTATTTGTACTCTTCCAATCCAATAATAAATACTCTGTGCGGCACACACCCTTGCCGAGCTGGGTGGTGCTCTTCGCCGAGACGTGTTAGTTGTTGTGAGCCGCTGTATTTTCCGAGCCCGCCTACTTTGAATTCGCCGCGCTTTATCTCCGCCACCTCACGGTGTTAAGCACTATTACGACGTAGGATGACTCGTAAAACTGAACTCTGCTCCGCACGCCGTATTATTCCATGGTTCTCTTCCTGGAGAGCATCTGCCCCAATCCAGCCGAACTCGTCAGTAAATGCTCTGCATGAAACTGGCCATGCAAAGATCAAAGCTTACAGCTCTTCTGGGCCACCTCTCTTTCACGTCTAATACCTTGCGCAGAAGTAAAGCCTTCTAAATCGCCTAGTGCGTCCAGGGGTTCAAAGTACAAAGACCACTAAACATGTCACTGTGACGATGATGATTTGATCACTGTCAACACAGATATTAATGTGTTTTATAGCAATTCCTAAAGAGCTACCAAGACCAGACGGCACAACAGTCATGATGCAGACCGACAAGAGTGAGAGGTCAAACGAACCAGAGAGTGGTAATCAGAAGATAAGCAAATAAGTAAACGGGGAAAACGACAACCTGAACAAGTAAGGATATGTAACAAATGGAGGTCAGGCAAACAAAAAAAAAAAAAAAGGAAAAAAAAACGTAAAAGCTCACAAGCGAAGGGCAAAAGCGAGAGACCAGAAAAAAAAACACGACCCGAAAACAAAGAAAATACAGTCTCTCAAACAACAACGGCATGCAAGTTCACATCAGGCCAGCCCGAGCAGCTTCGCCGCCGCCATCCTCCAGAACGGCATCCATCCTACGCTTGCCCTTGCTGAGGCCGCCCTCGCCAACACCCATACGGCGGGCGACGTATCGCTGGGCCACGACGCCGATGGCCAGCGTCAGCGTCTCCTCCACCCATTCAGCCACCCACTCGCGCGGGTCCACGCCGCCACTCTCGACAATTTCCCGGATGTCCTCGGGCACGCGCTCAAAGCCCGCCTCTGCCGTTCCCGGGCCGTCGTCGCCGCTGCTCGTCGGGGTCAGAGACGGCGGAGCATCCAGCCAGCGAATCCACTTGGCCGGAATGTCCTGGCTGACGGTGTGGTACACGATTTCGTGCACCGGGTCCAGCACGTACACAGCAAAGCTGATCATCTCGTCGGTCTCGTCGCCAATGTCCACCGACAAGCCGGCCTTGCCGTCACCGCCACTGCCGCCATAGCTGCTGCTGGTCGCCGGCCCAGCAAAGAGCGCTGTGCGCGGGTCCGATGTGCTGCTACTGCCGCTGCCGCTGCCGCTGCCGCTGCCGCCGTTTTGCGTCACCAAAATGGCCTGCACGGCAAGAAACAGGTCGGAGCGACGCACAGGATTGCTCTCGGACATCGGCTCGGTCGCCCGCTGGCGGGCCTCCTCAATGCCGCCGTTGGCAGCGTAGTACTCGTTTGCGTAGGCCTCGGCACTGGCACGGCAGAGCTTGGTGCCCTCAGGCAGTCCGGGGACGGCACCGATGTCGCGGGGAGCGTCAACGGCGCGCCACCATGGCCCGTCGCGCCAGCCAGGCTCGCTGGAGCCGCCAACACCCAGGAAATGCTTATCAGAGGCCGACGATCGCACAGAGTTCTCGAGGCCGCGCTGGATGACCAGCAGGTCGCCGCCCTCCACCTGCGACATGACGCGCGAAAACACGCCGTGGACGAGAGGGTCGAGCGACGGATAGCCAACCATGTCGTGCGTGATATGGATGAGAAGACACTCGTGGGACGAGATGGGCGGAGCAAGGGTATGGAGGATCGTTGTAAAGGTCGGGAGCGCCCGGTGACGCAGCTCGTCCCCTGCGTCACAAGTTAACGACCAAGATCAATGGCGCGCCAATCGCAAGCCAAAACAAAAGGAAAATCGAGTCCAGAAAGGCAGACAGGGTACCATAGTAGGAGAAAGATGGGAGACAGGGCCACAGGTGGAGAAGGATAGGAGACAGGGCAGCACAGTGAGAGAAAGGTTGGAGGCAGGACAGCACAGTATGGGGAAGATAGGAGAAAGGACAAGAGAAAAAAAGAGAAAGAAGCTGAACAAAAAACGACATAAATTCACACACCATATTCGCGTAGCGTAGACACGTTTCCGCGTACTTGCTCGGCCCATTTTTTGGCCTCTTCATTCTGCTGGATCTCCTTGACGACAACTTCGGCCTGCTTCATGGCAGCCGTTGCCGTTGACAGCAGACCGCCCCACCAGCCACCGCCGCCCGACCCGGTGGCAGGCTGCGCCGTTTCCTCCGTCTTCTTGCTCGACGACTCGACGGCCTGCACGGCAAGCGACGAATTGCCATGAGACGAGGACTTGCTGATTTCCCCCGATTTGCGTGGAGCGGCTGCGTCAAGAGGCGGCGTCCCGGCGGCGGCACGCCGGGCAGGCGACGGCTTGGAAGAGCCAGATGCACCGGTTTCCTTCAGACGCGGCGTATGCGGGCGGGATGCCGGCTGCTTCTCCTCGAGCTGGTTTTCCAGCTCGGCCAAGATGTCCTTGCCGGGGTCGGTGCTCGCGCCGCCTTTGTGAGACGACGACTTGGCGATGCCCGCGGCCTTGGGCTTGGCCGTCTTTTTCGATGCCGTCGCCGTGTCGGTAATGCCTTCAAACAGCTCGTCCAGCTCGTCCGCGGCGTCGTTCTTCGTCCGTTTGGCAGCCATGATCGGCGGTTTTGTTTTGCTTCCCTGTGAGGCTAGATGTACTTGAAAATCGAATGCTCTTGGACTGAGATAGCTCACGGATGCCAGATAGCCCGCAATGACCTTGCACACCCCCCAAAAAATAGAACAAAAGATATATACGCTATCAGTGAAAGGGGAGGTTGTGTCGTAAATAGAAAGTGGTAGCTTGGGAGGAGGAAATGAAGGTGTGTTGTGGAACTGGCAAGAAGCTCTCCGGTGTCCCACTCTACGGAGTACGAGTAGTGTCCCACTTCCACTGACTGATCCGCATTAATGAACACCTGTAAGTCGGCACTAAACCCTTGACGGCTGTGGCTGATAGCTGTGGCTTGGTCATTTGTGGGGTCCAGATGCAAGTTGGCTCGGGAACTTGGACGCTAGCAGATTAGGGGGGACTTGTGCCGTCCTGCTATTAGTGAACAATGCTTTGCATTGAGAGACTTTGCTCAGTTGAGAGCACGAGTTCTCCGTAGTATCCATTCGTACGTCGTAAGAGAGCCCAAAAATAGGCAACCCAAAATCACACCGCAACCCCCCGAATAAAAAAAAAAAAGAGAAACTCTTTTTTTTCATGACAACAATTCGCGCTGGAGAACTGCTATTTGATATTTTCTATTGATGCTCTGTCTCATTTACAGGGCGGTAATAATAGTCCTTTTATTTTTGTATTTGCTGCGTTCTTTTTTTTTCTGCGTTTGGCAGGAACGTTTTACGCACTTTAAGAAATACCCACTTTTCTATTTTATTTTTTTATTTTTTTTTTCCCGCCATCGCCGCAAAGAGGTGTGTTTTCTCTTACACAATAGCCACGGCTGCAAAACGACACTCATCGCTCACTTATTATTATTACAACACCAGGCTCATGCAGCACGACCCATCAACGACGCTCTTTTGCGTTTCCAGGCCTGCTGGCGTTGCATCTTTTTTAACTTTTCTTTGTCGGGGCCTTGTTGTCTTTTTCTTTTTTTTTCCCGCCTCGCCCCATCGCCCTGCAATTGCACCCGTGTTCTCTCCCCCCATATTTTTTAGCCAAGTCTGGTCAAAATGGACCGTCCGCGAGTGAGCAGCCGCTCTCGTGGCAGCAGCTCATCTCAGCGACGCAGCCAATCTCACAACCAGCCCTCTTCATCTTCCCCGGGCCGGCCGGACGCTTCTGGTCCTTTGCCTGTCCCTGTTGATGCAGCCCATCTCACTTCCTCCTCTTCTGTTCGCTCTGCTTCTTCTTCCTCTCCGCCACCGCCCCCCCTTTCTTCCACCTTACAGCGTCAACCACCACTACCACCACCACCACCTCCTCCTCCTCCTCCTCCACCGCAGCCGACTCGCGGCAGGTCGAGAGCCGCACCTGGCGTCTCCGGCCTGTCACCCTTATCACACTCTACTACTACTTCTTCAACATTGCATCCACCCAGCAGCAAGCCGCCAGATTTTCCCCAGAATCTCAGCCCTCCCGCCGCGCCACTTCACCCGTCAGGTGAAAGGCCGTCAGCAACAACACCTTCCAGCCTGCCCTCCCAGCACGCCTCCATCCTGTCACAGCCACTGACCACATCTCCCCCCCATTCTCCAACTATGGCTTCTGCGGGTGCAGGCTCGCGCAGGCGTTCTCGCTTGCCCGATCCCGACAACACCCCCGCTCCCTCAACAGCTCCCAACACCGCCGATGCGGCCGAAGAAGAAGACGCCGTGTCCAAAGGCGGGCATTCGCTGCGAAAGCGCACCCGCAAAGACTACAACCACTTGGAGCACGGCGATGTCGTCGACTTTCACCCTGGCGGCGATCCTGCATCTGCGTCCAAACTTTCTGCACGCGGGAGAAAACGCAAGTCCTTTCATTCTGATGGCCAGGTGAACGGTGCCAGCTCTCCGCCACAGCCCGCTGTCGCCGTGAAGAAGATTCGGCTTGTCAGCAACGGCTCGGCCAGGGACAGCAGCACTGCCATTGCCACGGCCTCAAGCCTCAAAGAAAGCGGCGGCGGCGGCAGCAGCAACGGCGGCTTCAGCGCCAGCGCAAGCGCCAGCGGCAGTGCCAACGGCAGTCACTCCTTGGAGACGGCGGATCGCCCAAGTGAGTCTGCTTCCACAGCTGCCCATGGCACCGTTGTGCGGCAGCCATCGCCAACGCCTCATCGGCGCGGTCGCCCGCCGTCGTTCCGGAAAGGCAGCTCGGAGGCGGCGGACCATTACCCATTTCGCTCCATCCCTTCGGTGTCCGCTCCAGCTGCCAATATCCGGGACACCATCGAGGTGGTCGGTGGCAACACATCAAACAGCGACGATGAAGACGAGACTTTGTCGAACCATTCACCGCCAGAGAAAGCAGCTTCAGCCAACTCTGTTGTGGTGACACGGCCCGGCGGCAGCACAAAATCATCCGCAGGACAAGACCCGTCGCCGGCCACACCCAGAGCTTCCAAAGCCCTGCGGTCTCTGGGTGACGTACCGCTCCATGCGAATGGAGGTGAGCATGGCACATCAATGCCTGCCAAGCAAGGACGCCTGAGACGTCACTCTACGCTCTCTCTCGCAACCGCTGAGGTGGACGCCAAGTCACCAGTGCCAGCCCCAGACTCTCCTCTCAAGACGCAACCGAGGAAGCGAGACCAAAGTACGCCTTGGCGCAAGAGACTGATGCTTCGAATCCCTCTGCCGCTTGGGTCTGGCTCATCTCCCCCCACTGTCTTCTCTATTCTTTCTAGTCAGGACGAGGACCGTTACCTGGCCTATCTCTCCTCCATGGCGACTGCTGGTGCAAAGGCGTTCCCGTCCCCTGTCTGGCCGTTCGACCACGGCGCTTTTCGTCGGGAGGAGTCGCAAACTGAACGCGGAAATATGTCTGCGGCCCGACAGGCCTCTCCGACAAGCTCGGCTGCCAATGGTACTAAGGATAGAAATACTAGCGTGGGGCACGAACTGGAAGAAGACCATTGTTCACCAGCTGCTACTACCAAGGGAACATCTCATGGCGATGCCAGCATGCCTGGTCCCATGGCTAATGCAGATGCCGCGCAGCTGGACGGACATCACGGCAGCGCATCGCGATCCCCTAAACCGTCTGACCCAGAGACCGTTGCCACTAGCCTGCATGGTGCCGAGGATGGCGACGGCAACAGCGCCGCCGCTGATCAAGCCGGCGGGTCGCGGAACTCGCCAGGAGCGGATGCGGCACCTGCAGGCGACAACACGTCCGGCAATATCTCAGCGTCCCGCCCCGTGACTCGACGAACCAGCACACGCATTGCTTCGGCCATTGCCCAAAAGGAAGCGATCGTTTCCACGCCGAACGGCTTGAGGCCGAAGCCGAAGTCGGGAAAGGCGGCCGCGGACCAGAGGGCAGCAAAGCAAGACAGCTCATCATCCGACAAGCCCTGGCTGCATCTGGGTCCTTTTACCGACGAGGACACGTACTACCCCGAGCAACATGACTTGCCGGTGTCATTCTCGACGCCGATTCCCGACAGCAGCGAACAGCCAGAGGTGGCTATTGAGGATTTCGATGCTGCGGTTCAGAATAGCATCATGATGGATGAAGAGAACGCGCAGGCTTTGGGCGAAGAAGCGCATGACAAGGCGGCCGAGAAACAGGGGACGGCCTCCTCATTTCTAACAACTCCCGACATTGAAAGCGCGTCGGCCACGCCGGCCGCAGGGGACGCTGCCTTGGAGGAGTCTGGGGGCAGCCAAGAGGCGCCAGGCGCTGGCGAAGAGCCGGTGGCAAAATCCATGTGGAGGAAACGCTACCGGTTCAAGGCGATTACGGATCCCAAGGCATTTACCGACGTGCTGAAAAACCACAAGGACATGAGCACGGAGGATCTATACGACTGCATCAGCCACTTCAACGAGGCCCTGGTCGCGTGGCAGAACGAATACAGGTTTCTGCGCGGCATCACCGACGACGAAGAAAACGCAGTGCGGCGGCGGCAGCAGGATGCCACGTTTGAGAACCGGACCAATCTGGCCATCAAGCGCGGCAATCTGGAGTCCGAGGTGACGGAGCGCGATTTTGTTGTCAAGGGCATCCGCGCTCCCGAGCCTGTGGCCGACGAAATCAAGCGGCACGCTCGAGCGCAAGACAAGCTGATGTCGCAGATCTACCTGTTTGAATACGACTCCCGCGAGTCCATGATTGGCCGCCAAGATCCCGTGGCCCAGCGTGAGGGTCTGCAAAATACCCGCCTTCGCAACCGGCCAAAGCAAACGCTGAAGGCGGCAGAGGCTGAGGCTGCCGAGGACCTCGGCGTGGGCCGACGCACTCGCCGGCGGAAAGCAGTCGACGATGAGAGCGGCGACGGCAGCAGAGCGGGGACGCCGGCCCTGTCTGTGCCGGCAGCAAGCCAGCGAGGACGGCGCAGTACAAGGGACAGGGACCACGACGCATCATTGGAGCCGGCACTCCCCGCTGACAGCGCTGGCTCCACGCCAAAACGGGGACGTCGCGGCAGGGTGGCAAAGAGCCAGCTTTCTGAGTCGACTGCTGTGACCGAAATGCAGGATTCCGCAACCTTGCTGGACATGCCTCCTCCGCAGGTGGCCCAGAAGCGCCGCCGCGGAGCCAGATCCGCCGCGGACGATCTGATGCTGTCGGGGCCGGCGTCGTCGGCCGAGCTCGACTTCCCCGAACCCCACGCAAAGCGCACTCGCATAACCGTGGTCAAGCGCGACGGAGCAAACGGCCACCTGTCGGAAATCGGGCCCGCGAGCTTCTATTCCAACACTTTTGCTGGCGAAGGTGCCCTGTCCTCGCCTGTGGATGCGGAGAATTCCCGCCCCTCGACATCTTCATCCAACTCCACAGAATCAAGCTATCCTCTGCGGCCTGGCCGCCAACTTCGCCTCTCTGCCGACAACGGAGCCGACGACGCAGCCGACTCGGATGCTACGGAGCCACTGGCGAAGAAGCAAAAACGGCGACGGACGACGGCGTCGACCAACAAGGCCTTTGCTGCATCGAATGGCCGTCACGGACACCCGTCCGCCAAGGCGCCTACGCCATCACGGCCCGGCTTGCCATTCGACCATCGTGCGGCGCAGCACCAGCTGTCGCCCTCGGCAAACGGCACGAACAGTCACCGCAGCACATCGGCAGGCTCTCGCCCTGCATTGGCGCCGGCGCCGCCGTCTTCGGGGCGCCAGCGGACGACGTTCAAGATCAAGAACTATACCCCGGCACCCGTAGCCCCATCGGTGGGCATCCGGGCCTTTACACAAATGATGCCAAACACAGGCCACGGCGGCGGATCCAGCTCAGCCTCGCATGGTATGGGCCCAATGAGCGCCGCGATGGCGCCGCAGTCTTTGGGAGGCAGCGGTGTGCCTCCTGACATTGGAAGCGGTGCCGAGGACAGCAAGGAGTACCAGCAGATGACCAAGAGCGAGAAAATGAGCCATTCAATGAAGAGTATGTTGAGACAGTTGTTCTCCTACGCACAAAGACGTCAACTATCTAGACTTGAAACTAACCCTTGTTCTCTCTTCTTTCTCCACAGCTCGATGGGCAAACGGCTCGATGCAGGCAGCCGTCGTGAAGCGCAAGGCAACACTGGCTGCCAAAAAGGCTGCTGCGCAACAAGCAGCCCATGCTGCCGCCGCGGTTCCGACGGTTTCGGTGGCTTCGGCAGTTTACCCGTCTGGCGACGGCATGGGCGGAAATATCCGGTTTCCCGCTGGCTATGGTTTTTTCGGCGGCGAAGATGGTATGCCTCATACTGGTGGCAACCCAGAGGTGTAGTGTACCTGTGTTTGGGCGTTGGGCATTTGGCGTTGGTTGGAGGGCGGGATCTATCAACAATGTCGCGATCTTGCTGCGACGGACATCTTTGTTACTCTACTGGTTTACGGGGCAAAGACTCTGGTATAAGTCATGATGCTATATCGTATGTATATTAGCTACGCTAGCATGGTGCATCGGAAGGACATCGATTTTGAACTTGATTTGACGCCATCGGCTGTTTGAGGGAGTGCGGCCTATCTTGAACTTCCACTCGTGCAATAGCGTTTGAAGTTTGTGATGAATGGAAAAGTGAAAGCCCTGCCGTCGCTCTCCTGAAAACATACTTTTTGCTGATTGATGCCCCATCGTTTGCCACCTTTTCGCTCTGTTGTTATCTTTGAAATTTTTTTTTTATTTCTTTCCTGCAAGTTCTGGCTCTCAACCTCCAGGGATTCCACATGGCGTGCTGTGCTGGGTAGTCTAACGGCGCCTAGTAAAACATGCAAGATGGAATCTCCAGTCCGAAGCATAAGAACTCGCAAGAAAAAAATGCTCTCTGCCTATCCGAGTTCTAGTTTTTTCATATCTTGTGTTTGGCCCTGTTTTGCAATCCCAACTCTGACCCCCTTTCCGATCCAGCATAGCGAACAAATGCAAAATAACAAAAAAGAAAAAACGCGTTTTACATCACAACACCAGAGTTGCTGGCAATACGCTGTCGACGGGGGGGGAAATCATTAGCTCAGAGCCACACAGGAAATACGGGAATCCAAAACAACAGAAAATTAAAAAAAAGGGTGTCTTACAGGCCAAAGCTCGGCAGCCTCCTTGCCAACAGGGCCAGTAATGGCTGAGCCCTTCATCTCGCCCTTGGGGTTGACAATCTGCAACGGCTGTTAGTGTTGCTCAATACTCTTTCCTCCTCCCAGCACGGCCACGTCTAAAGGAGAGTGGGTACATACAACACCAGCGTTGTCCTCAAAGTACAGAAACACGCCATCGGTGCGCTTCCATGGCTTGGACTGGCGAACGATCACGGCTGGGTGGACCTTCTTGCGCAGCTCTGGCTTGCCCTTCTTGACTGTCGCCATAACCATGTCGCCAACACCGCCGGCAGGTAACCGGTTCAAGCGAGCACCGATACCCTTGACAGAGATGATGTACAGATTCCGTGCGCCGGAGTTGTCGGCACAGTTCATGATGGCGCCCCTGTTGAACAAACCCTGCGTTAGCACTCCTTGGCCGTCTTGCATGGTCGTCGTCTGAAAGCAGTCATATGTGGTCATATGCCGTCATCGTAATTGACTGGCTCGCACCAAAACCCAAATTTTCGCAAACGCCAGCAATTTTTCGATCGGAACAAAAAAGAGAAACATACACAGGAAGACCCAGGGTCATCTTGAGCTTGCCACCGGGGGCACCACGCCTGTTTGGGGAAAAAAAATCCGTCAGCACACATTCCTGTATTTCGTTCTTTTGTCATGTTCGCTTGACACTCCATATTATGTTGTTTCGCTTTCAGTTCTGCTGGCAGAGGGCTCGGCCTTCTCTGCCGTTCTCAAAAGCTTTTTTTTTCCAAGCCCTGTCTCTGCTTGGGAGGCCAAGCGCTCTTGGTTGTGCTCTCCCAGTCCCACAGAAGCGCGGAAACGGGATCAAAAACAAAAGAAAAAAAAGGGCGTCCTTACGAAGTCTTGGCCATATCGAAAAGCTTATGAGATGTGTTTGCGGGCGAATTTCGTCGTGACAGTACACTGCTGCAAAAATTGTCGACGATGGATGAGGAAATTGCAAAACATTTTGGTATGGAACTTTTAGTGTGGGCCAGCGCAAAAAAACCCTAGATTGACTACACGTGACGCAGTGGTATGCCCCGCTTTTATGCAAAATAAAAATCTGCTAAGTAATAATACTCGTTATCGTACAGGTCCTTCGTTCGCGCTACATGGATAAGATATTCAAATATACGAGTACAAGAGTACTCTTTATAGCATAACTCGTCGACCGTCTTTTCTCACCCTCTCACCGCCTTGAGCAACTCCTCGCCAAGAAAAACAACGACAACGCCAGAGATCGCCCAAGGCACAATCTCTCCAAGCCATCCCATCAGTATATCGCACAGCCCATATATGTATATCCAAATGCAATAAGCTGCCGGGAGTTGCCGGCATACTGTAGTGACTGGCACACGCGTCAAAAGATTGAAGCTGTCACTCGCAGCAGAGTATCCCCGATAAAGAGCAAAGAAGACAAAAGCGATGACGAAAAGCTCGCGCAGAGTGATGCTTGTAGGGCTCTGCACTATGTCTGACAACCGGTGAAGGCGACGAGAATAAAAGTAAGTGCGCCGGGGTTTGGGGATAGGTTTTCCATATGGCTGGCCGGGATTGCCAGACTTCTTTGGTGGATCGACAAAATGGCGAGACACATTGTTATCTCCACAACACCCCATGGCCGCGTCTGATTTCTTGGTGATCGAGTAAGGATAGAAATGGGTTGTTGGGGCTTGTTCTGATCACGACACGTTGTTGGCAACAACGGAAGATTAGGGGGCAGGCAAAAACAGCTCCAGAAAGGTAGAGCGGATTCTAGAATTGCAGGATTATTAATACGAGTGAGCTCTTAACCACGTGATTGAAGCTCACTTTATTCCTCATCAAAAGTGCGGCATATGGATATTATGGATACAAAGTAATAATGTCCATACCCTACGAGCAGGATGCACGATCACTCAGAATTCCATGAAACAAGGCTTTGGCACGATCAACGATTAAGATTGACGGAGTAACAGGTCGGGCTAGTTAGACTTATGAACGGACTGTGATGCACCAGTCTCGCCAGTCTCTGACAAACCTGTACGTCGTACTGCTGAATAATTAAGTTTCCCATTAGTTTTACTGGCCGATTACGGAGTAAATAAAAGCACGGACGTACGGAGTACAATTCAACAAAAAAAACAAAGTAACTGAAATTGAAGCAACATCAGCAGAGCTTTCTCCTTACGGAAGCAAGGCTTCGAATAAAAGCAAAGCTTTGCGGGTACAATAGCGAAGGGGCGAAGTCTTGTAAATAAGCAAAAACTGCTCGATCATTTCCACAGGCTGGAAAAAGGCGCAGGTAGCTACGCAATGCCTACGTGCCCAAAGCGCATCATAAAGCGTCACAAATGAAGTCGGGTTTGAGCAAACAAAGCTCATAATAACTACGAAATAATAAGGCTTAACCCCACGATTAAAACTGCCCCACGGAGTACGAGTACATTTGAGTCATTAAACCACTTCAAAAAATGGAAGGTCAATCTTCGAACAGTGGCAGGAGCATAGAAAGCCAAATATTCTACATTTCCAAAACAAGGCGCGATGTTATTCACCGGCTGGCTACACAGTTCAAAAAGCCAACTGGCGACAAAGACCTTTCCAAGGTTCCTCAGTTGGAGAACTTTCTAAGTTATCTCGATAGCTGCAAAATGACGCCTCGCATAAAGAAAGAAACCCTTATTGACAAAGGCCTTGATTTGATCATTGACGAAAAATACTGCTTTCCCGAGTACCTCCGAGAGGCAGCAACAAAGCTTCGGCAGAAATGGATTGACCAGAATTGGGGAGAGACGCTGTCACCGCCGAAGCATCAGAAGACGGATCAGGCGAAGACGCCAGTGGAGCGCCAGGCGTTGTCGCAGAACCGGCTGAACGGTCGCGTGTTTCAAACGAGGACAACGCAGTTTTGCGCCTGCCACCGCGGGACCATCCCATCTTTGGCGAGCAAGGCATCATGCACGGCATTGTCTACACCAGGGGGAAACACTCGTCAAGAGTATACCGCCGCAACCCAGCCTATCGGGCGCGAAATGCTCTGGTGTTTGGGCACAATGGCATCGACGTTGGCACTTGGTGGCCCATGCAGTGCGTCGCTCTTTTTCACGGCGCCCACGGAAGCAGCCAGGGTGGCATAGGTGGAAGTTCCAAGCACGGCGCCTACAGCATTGTGATTTCCGGGACCTACAGCGACCTCGACGACGACCAGGGCGATGTCATCTACTACAGCGGCAGCCGGAGCCACGAAAATCGCAATCCGACGAAGACAGAGCGAAGCGGCTTCACAGAGGCTCTGCACAGGTCGCTGGAGCTTGGCAATCCCGTTCGCGTGCTGAGGTCGGCATCGGGAAAGTCTGCCTGGGCACCGTCGGTCGGCATTCGCTACGACGGCTTGTACACAATCACCGACGTGAAAGCCTTGCGCAACAACCGCGGTGGTCTCTTTCACCGCTTCGAGCTTCGGCGTCAAGAAGGACAACCCGACCTTCGAACCATCATGAGATCTTCGCCAACGAAAAGCCAGAAACGCGATTTCGCAAAAATTCAAGAAGGATACTAACGGCTCCGCACCTTCAGTCCATGGATTTTGGGGTTCATGGCTGCTTTTTCGGGATTCTGGGGGGTTTCTGTTGGGGTTGTTTAGGAGCAATGAACCTGGCTCAGATATTAGCCCATGAGGGCCGCTCATTTTCGGTCAAAAGCCATCGTGATACCATTCTTGCATTTTCTTTTCTTTTCTATTTTTTTTTTTAATGATTGCAGACATCACTGGAGCAAAACGGGGGGCCATTGCCCCCCTTGATGGCGTTCATGGAGGGATGGTTTTAGGAGGTTTGGCGGCATAGGCAATGTTCTTCGTACCATAGTAAACAGAATTTTTTTTCCCTAAACATTAAATGCTCGTGATTTAAAATCGTTAATATTTGTAGTTCTCCTAAATGGCCGTTTTGGGGCTTCACAGGTAGTCAGAGCGGCACTGCTTTCAATGATTAATGCTTGTGATATCACATCTTTTGTTCAAGTAGTGCGCCGAGCTAGTATCACTGGCCAATCTTGCTTTTGCTCCTTATTGATACAGTCGAAGTCAGCAGGCAACATGTTCACAATGCCGCAATGTCTTGTTAACAGCCCATGCACGCAGCGACGCGCTGGGAGCTGCTGCATGGCATTGGCGATGATGACTAAGTCATTGTCATGTCGTGATCCCCACGTCGTATTTTGCAGGAGGAAAGCGCGAAGGTCAACATTGCTACATCATGTAAATTTCATGCAAATTTGACCTGACTGGTGAGGTCGCTGGTGAGGGAGTCTGAACAACAATGGCATCTTGGCGGGGTGTACTCTGCCCATGGGTTGTTGTTCTATCGTTCTGTGTGTTGCTGCGGGGTTGCAACGGCCTTCAGACATGGCAGCCGATCAGGGAACTCCGGACGCAGGTATGTAGTAAAAGCTCTCTGTCATTTTCTCATTATATCTTGTCATACAAAAGCTCGTTTTGTCTAACAACACGGCCAGATAGGAGATGGAGATGACGTCTTGTGGGCACGGGAGAACGCCGACCTGTATCCAGCATACAATCTTAGCGTGCCAATCGACCATTTCCACAATGACTCGTTGTACGAACCACATGTCGACGGAGAATTCAATCTGCGATTCTGGTTTGATGCGAGGTATTACAAAAGGGGAGGACCTGTTATAGTAATCGCCGCCGGCGAGACCAGTGGCAGAAACCGGCTGCCCTTTATTCAAAAAGGCGTCGTGGCCCAGATGGCCCAGAAGACGCACGGATTGGCCGTCGTTCTGGAGCATCGCTACTACGGTACCAGCTTTCCCGTGGCCAATCTGACCACCGAGAGTCTTCGTTTTCTGCGCACAGAGCAGGCTCTTGCAGATACTGCTTACTTTGCTCAGCATGTCAAGTTTCCTGGGCTTGAGGATGTGGACTTCAGCCCTGGCACGGGTGCCCCCTGGATTGTCTATGGCGGGTCTTACGCTGGCGCCTTTGCTGCGTTTCTCCGCGTGCTCTACCCTGACATCTTCTGGGGCGCCATATCCTCGTCTGGCGTTACCGTCGCAGTGTACGATTACTGGAGGTACTACGAGGCCCAGCGGCTCTACGCTCCGCAGGAATGCGTGCGTACAACGCAAAAGCTGGTGCACGCAGCAGACCAGATTCTGATTCCGTCTATTCGCCAGAGTTCGCCCCCAACCCAGTTTCAGAAACCCATGGAAGCACAGCACGGGCTTCCCCACGGTTCTGCGTCCTTGGTGGCCCTTTTAAAGACCACATTTGGCCTTGAAAATGTCACTGACAGCGCCGACTTTGCCTCAATACTGAGCGGAGGTTTGGGCGGCTGGCAAAGCACCAACTGGGATCCAGCCGTCAGTAGTCCGGCGTTTGGCTGGTACTGCGGGAACGTGACCGCCACGACAGTTTTGTACCCCGATCTGGGTGACCGCCTGTCCGGGGTCCAGTCGATTCTGGCGGCAACAAGCTATGCGAACGAGCTGGACACGCTGACTACTCCAATGCTCAACTTGATCGGCTGGATACGCGCCACGCATCACTGCGACAACAACAGAACACAGGACGAGTGCTTTGGCAACAGGAACTCCACCTTTTACCAGCAGACCGGCTTATCCCAACGGTGGCGGTCCTGGTCGTACCAGTACTGCACCCAATGGGGCTATCTCGTTACCGGCTCGGGAGTGCCAGACAACCAGCTCCCGCTGATCAGTCGAACCATTGACTTGAACTATCTGTCGACCATTTGCCGGGAAGCGTTCAATGTGTCAGGCCTGCCCGATCTGGAATCTGTGAACAAATATGGTGGCTTCTCCATCAGCTATCCCCGGCTAGCCATTGTCGACGGTGAAGCGGATCCCTGGCGAGCAGCCACTCCCCACGCCCTGGTCGGAGGCAAAGATCGGCAAAGCACAGTGGACGAGCCATTTTTGCTTATTGGTGGCGGTGCTGTCCACCACTGGGACGAGAATGGTCTGTTTGCCAACGAAACAACAGCCGACCTTCCTCCCGCGCCGATCCGCAAGGTTCAGGCCGAAGAGGTGGCGTTTGTGGCTCAGTGGGTGGCCCAGTGGGCTAGTCAGCACTCGAATGGTCCATAGTACTGACACAAGACGGCTTTATTTTTTGTTGTTGCTGGATTGTTTCAAACTCTATATGCATTGATTGCGAACGAAGTACTTTGTTTTCTTTCCTTTCCTTTGCTTTTTTTCCCTTATTGTAAGCGACCTTAGACTAGAGAAAGCATCCTAGAACAACTCACTGACAGTACAATTATTACTCAGCAATTAACATTCGAAAAATAAAATTTATTATTGGGCCCACTTCCCACAACTAATCGCCAGAAAAAACTCGTCAGTCAAAGTGTTCTTACTCTTTCAAACTCATTTTCCACTGTAAGCGTGAAAGCCAGTTTTGCGGCGATGCCAACTCTGCGACGATACAAGCGCAGGCATATTGGCACTTGGTAGGTGGTCGCTTACGCGACATAATGCGGGTTTTTTTTTTCTTTCCTCCCCAAAGCCTTCTCACCCCCTTCCGCAGCTATTTCATCCAGCCGACCAGTGTACGTTCCTCCGTGTGGTTTCATGGCTTTGGCCATGGGCTTTTCTCTCATTGATACGTCTTGTATTGATGTCAGAAATGGGCTGAGGTTTCAATGAAAAGTTGCGGCCTGGTTCACGCTGAGCTGCGACTGATTGCTGCAATATCAAATCCTCAGTGGACCATCATAGTCCGCGCCCGCTAGGTCTGCTTCATCTCAGACTTTTTCATCCACACGGGCGAGGCTCCATGAGCTCCCACATCCCACCCCCCCTCTCGCCCCTCTCCTCGAACTCCTAGATCATTCCAATTCCACTATGGCATGTTGGTGGGATGATAGGACCTGGTCATCGGTGGCTTTCAAACGAAGACAGTGTCCCAAGCAAGCAGGTGCCGAAAGTTTTGTAGCGACTTTCGGGCTTAGTAACGGTGGTAGGAGCTTTGGTGGAATGCTGGCGTGTGGGGGGCAGGTGCCGATTACGTAGGTAAACGCCGCATATATCCCTCGGTGGCTCTTTCTTATTTACTACATAGATCTTATGATCGCCGACGACGTCAGCTTCACAAAGTAATAATACACTGCTTGTCGCTTGTCACAGAAGTTCTCCGACCGACGCCTGCGTGTGTGAGTGTGTGAAGTAGTCAGAATTACGCTGAGGCTGGTATTGTATGTTGGAACTGCTGCGACGATGTCTCTATCACCGTCTCGGTTTGGCCGTCTGCCTCTGAGCACCAAAGGGCCGCTCGAATGCAGTCTCCGAGGCGTCGCCCTCTTAAACCACCCTGTTTTTAACAAAGGCTCTGCCTTTTCCCAGGAGGAACGTCAGGCGTTCGGGTTGCATGGGTTTTTGCCAGCAGGCTGCCAAACTCTGGAGCAGCAAGTAACTCGCGCCTATCAGCAGTACAGCACTCGAGTCGATGACCTCGCTAAGAATACCTTTCTCACGTCGCTCCGTGACCAGAATCTTGTTCTTTTCTTTCGGGTATGACACCGGCCATGGCACCAACCGCAAGGGGTGGCGTGTTTTCGCATAAGGAGAAAGAAGAATGGAAAATAAACGGAATGGACGGTCTTTTTTTGCTGACTGTCGTTCTCTAATCTCGCATCTAAAGTTGGCCCAAGACCACTTGAGCGAGATGTTCAGTGTCCTCTATACGCCCACAGAGGGAGACGCAATACAGAATTACTCGCGTCTGTTTCGGCGGCCCAATGGCTGCTTTCTGAACATCAATGACACGGACCGAGTCTTCGATGACCTCTCCCAGTGGGGCAAGCCCGACGACATCGACTACATTGTTGTCACTGACGGCGAGGAGATCCTGGGCATCGGCGACCAGGGAGTGGGCGGAATTCTGATCTCGCTGGCCAAGCTGATCTTGACAACTCTGTGTGCGGGAATCCACCCCAACCGCACGTTGGGCGTTGTTCTCGACTGTGGAACCGACAATCAGCAGCTGCTGGACGATCCTCTGTATCTCGGCCTCCGGGAAAAGCGGGTTCGCGGCGAAAGATATGATAAATTCGTAGACACCTTTGTCAAGTCGGCTCGGTCACTTTATCCCCAGGCGTACATCCACTTTGAAGACTTTGGTCTTTCGAACGGTATGTACTTGGCCGTTTTGTCGTTCTTGCCGTCATATCCAGGGGGCAGCTGCGCATTTGTTTTTGTTTTTGTTTATTATTTTTTCCCCAAACTGACGATATGGCACCAGCTAGGCGAATTCTCGAAACCTATCGGCCCAAGATGGCATGTTTTAATGACGACGTCCAGGTACATTTTTGGCACAGTTCAAACTTTTCTTTCTCTCGATTTTTCCCCTTTTGTTCGGCTCTTTTTTTTTCATTTTCAAAAGCAGCTGCTCACCCTCAGTTTAGGGGACCGGGTGTGTGACGCTCGCTGCCATATTGTCTGGCTTCCACGTGAGCAAGCAGGAAATGAGCGATCTTCGTATGGTCATATTTGGCGCCGGAACGGCCGGTGTTGGCATTGCAGACCAGGTCCGCGATGCCATTGCCACACATGACAACATCAGCAAGGAAGAAGCAGCCAAGCACATATGGTAATGTATACCTCCCTTTACTTGTAAAAGACCACGCCCAATGTCTAACTATTACTTTTTTTTCCCGCGGGCAGGCTCGTCGACAAACCCGGCCTTTTGACAGATGGTACGCCGCTGACGTCTGCCCAGAAGATATACGCACGGGACAAGAATGAGTGGAAGGGCGGGAAGATCAGCCTGCAAGACGTTGTTGAAAAGGTTCACCCCAACGTCCTGGTTGGCACGTCCACAGTGCCCAAAGCGTTCACCAAAGAGATCGTCCAGACCATGGCCAGCCACGTCGAGCGGCCCATCATATTACCGCTGTCAAATCCCACACGGCTGCACGAGGCTGTCCCCGCAGATCTTCTGGCCTGGACCGATGGGCGAGCACTGGTGGCCACGGGGTCGCCGTTTAAGCCTGTCAAGGGACCATGGGGCGAGAACGGAGCCGAGATCGAGTTTGAGGTTGCAGAATGCAACAATTCTGTGGTGTTTCCCGGTATTGGCCTGGGGTCCATTCTCTGCCGTGCATCCAGTGTCACAGACGCAATGCTTGTCGCGGCTGTTCAAGGAGTTGCCGAGCTGAGTCCGGCTTTGCAAAACCCACTGGCGCCTCTTCTTCCTGGGGTTGACGACGTCAGGGATGTGAGTGTAAGAATTGCCCGCAAGGTGATTCTCACAGCAGTCAAAGAGGGGGTGTCAACAGTCACAGACATTCCCCTGGATAACGAGGAGATTCTCGAAGAGTGGATCAAAGAGCAGATGTGGAAGGCAGAGTACAGGCCGCTTAAGTTTGTTGGCTAAAGTGCTATGGGTACTACCAACTCTGTGGGCCGTGGGCAAAGGAGGCCACGAGGTATCATGGAGAGCCATCCGAAGGATACTGTTTTCACAGGGGATCTCGACTTCGAGAACGACAGTGCCGTAATAATAAAATCAAATAGAGGTCACTAAGGAAGGAATACAAATGCGGAAAATAGACGCCGAAGCACCACATCGCATCTCTTGATCAGTGCTGTAGCAGTTGCGGATCGTGCCAACGGCGAATGCTGTATATTGAAAATGGATTGCGCTCACTTACCGCCCAAGCACGCAAGGTGTGCGGCGAGTCACGTTTGCCAAGGTCAGCCAAACGGATAGAAGATCATATATTATTACAACTCCTAATTTATATAGCCCAGGTAAGGCGTGAGATAGTACAATTTCAGACACACTGATTTAAACGGGGTGCTTTTTTTTTAAAAAAAAAAAGTGCTGAAAATCGTTAATACAGGACAGTCCAGCTAGATTTTATTATGACATGTATCTATCGCAAGGATAGGGATGTGACATTGTTGTGTACGGTAGTATTGCTTCTGTAACATTCCGTCTAGACGTTACCTGCCCCAAGGAGGACTGATTCGGGGCATTTCATTTTGCTTCCCTCTGCGCCAATGCGTTCTGGAACATGTGTTTACAAAGATAAATGAAGCTTAAAGCTTTCCGCTATATCGGCCTGCTGCTGATGCCATGATGGAACCGAAGGATAGAAAAGTGACAAAGGTCTATGATGATAAGTGTTATAGAGGGACCGCCAACGACAGCGGGTAAACGCACATCGAATTCGCATGTATGCCTTGGTATATGCTCCAACCTCTTCTTCCTGGAAAATGTGAAAGATAATCAAAAATAAAATATAACAAGAATCCCAAAGCCAGTTCTGGAGCCAGATTCTGTTATCACTTCAGTCCCAACTGCGTTTTTGCTTGGCGAGTTAAGAGGCAATTTATTATCACGACGGGCAAGCTTTTTAGCCGCCTGTGCTTTATCCAGGAGGGTTCTGGCATTGCTTTATCATAGTGCTGCTCCTCCAGCCGACTGAGAGTACGCCTACGTGCGAGCGCATAGATGAGCACTTCTGGCGGTTGTTAGCACAGCCAGTCACAGCAAGTTCGTGGGGATTGTCGATTGATGCCCCGTTTAGGAAGGAGGGCAGGCATCACGGCACCTACCACCAAAGGTGGTGAAATGCCACTCTTTTTTTTTTTTTAATTGACTGCATAAAGGTGAAGCTGTACATGTACGCCAGCGTAACATTCAACATTGCCGGATATTTTCTTGCTCTGCTGTCGATTCCTCCATGTCTGTCTTTTTTCCTGGGAGGCCCAGATACGTTCGACGGTCGTTCTGATCACGACAAAACAGGGATAGTTGACGTCTCACACAGCCTAGACATTGACTTTTAGAAAAACGTGAGAATATCAAAATAAAAGATGGTGTACCACTTTCAAGAGATAAACCACCGTCCTGTCTGTTGGCTCTGCTGCGTCTGGCATATACGCCCCGCCAATCTTGTTTCCGCTTGACAAGACTGCAATATAATGGGCTGCGAATCTCATAAATAGCACCAGGTCCTGTTTCGTAGTTATATACTTTATATTCCGCACCGAGAAGTGACTGTTAAAAACCACTGGGCCAAAGTCAAATCGAAAGTGGGTGCTTGCTCCTGCTTATCTTTCCAGTTGTTTTGTTCGTCCTCTAATGCTTGCCGCACATTGGGCCACGGTAACTGTCCGAGGACAGGAGAAGCAAGCTTGAACTCAAACGTAATACCCGAGAAAACTCGGTTGATTTTGTCTTCGTTGATTTTGTTCGAGTCATCTCTTGCCCGTCGGTGACGATCTATTGCAGGCGGCATCGTGATGGGTAGGCCAGACTTGGAGAAACCCGGGGGGGGGGTTGGTCGTTGTCCCTTCTGGGCCCTGGCTTGAATTTCAGCTGACTGATTTGGAGCAGATGCAGAAATAAAGGGCGTGGCTCGTGGGCCGACCAGAGAGCTCGGCACGGTGCAAGTGTTTTCAGGCGCTGATTTGCCCGAGTCTGAAGAAGTCGGCATTGCTACGTCTGATGCGGTGGGCGGAGGTGGCCACCTGGGGCATCCGTCCCCGACAGAAGAAGAGACCCGGCTACTGCGCCGTGTGGCCGGCCGTATCCCCGCAGTGTCGTTTGTTCTCTGCATGGCTGAGTTGGCCGAGCGAGCATCCTACTTTGGAGCCAGCACCGTCTTTAGCAATTACATGGAGTACGGTCTGCCCAAGGGCGGCAGTGGCAGCGGAGCGGTCCCACACGATGACCTCAATGGCCATGCCGGAGCATTGTACGAGCTTGCCCGTCTTACCTGACCTCTCTTTCTTTGTCATGACTTTTCTTTCTGCTGTCGCGGCGTTTGCTGGTGTAATAATATGCTGCGGCAGGCCCCGAATTTATCCAGCTGGGTGGGATGGTCAAGCTACTACTAACCAAACACGATGCATTCCTGTAGGGGCAAAGGCTTGCAGTTTTCTTCGGCAATCTCGCTTCTCTTCACCTTCCTGGCCTACGTGTTCCCCATTCTGGGTGCGTGGATCGCCGATGTCAAGATGGGCCGGTTCAAAACGATTATGCTGGGCGTCGTCATCGGCGGCTTTGCGCATGTCATCATGATTGGCGGCGCGGCGCCGGCTGTGCTGCGGGCTGGAAACGGCCTTGCGCCCTTTCTCGTGTCGCTCTTCCTCCTGGCCATTGGGGCTGGCATTTTCAAGCCGAATGTGGCGCCGCTGGTCATCGACCAGTACAAGGAGCAGCGGGAATACGTGAAGACGCTGCCGTCGGGCGAAAAGGTCATTGTCGACCCGGAGCGCACGATCCAGCGCATCATGCTCCTTTTCTACGCCATGGTGAATATCGGGGCCTTCTTCGCCATCGCCACCACGTACACGGAGAAGTACGTCGGGTTCTGGCTGTCTTTCTTGCTTCCGGGCATCGTCTACTTCCTGCTGCCGTTGTTTCTGCTGGCCATCTACAAGCGCCTTATCATCAAGGCCACCAAGGGGTCGGAGCTCACAAACTTTGTCAAGATCATCTGGACGGCGCTCAAGGTCAACTATGGGGCGGTGTGGCGTCGGGATTTCTGGCACGCGGCCAAGCCCGAGGCGCTGGCAGCCAGGGGGATCACAGCAACATGGACAGACCGCGCGGTCGAGGACGTGCGGCGCACGCTGATCGCCTGCGAGCTGTTTCTGTACTTCCCCATCTACGGCATCAACGACGGCGGTGTCGGCTCGCTGAGCACCAACCAGGCGGCGGGCATGACGATGAACGGCGTGCCCAACGACCTCCTGAACAACCTCAACCCGGTCATCATCATCGGCGTGACGCCCATCTTGACGTACGGCATCCTTCCGCTGCTGGCGCACTACCGCATCCGCTTCGGGCCGGTCAGGCGCATGACCTTTGGCTTCGTGCTGGCTGCGCTCTCCGGAATCATTGGCGGGATCGTGCAGTGGCGGGTCTACGCGACGTCGCCGTGTGGCTATCACGCCAGCGTATGCGATGGCGTCTCTCCGCTGTCGGTGTGGTGGCAGATCCCCAACGTCGGGCTGGGCGCCATTTCAGAGCTCTTTTGCAACGTCACGGCGTATGAGATGGCCTATGTGCGATCGCCGCCACATCTCAAATCAGTCGTCATGGCCCTCTTCTTGTTTACTTCGGCACTGTCCAGCGCTCTGGGCGAGCTGCTCGTGCCAGCCATCGTCGACCCCCATCTGATTGTAGGTCCACACTGGCTGCTTTTCTCTCCTGCGCTGTCTCTGTCTCCGCCTCCGTCTTCCGTCTCCCGCTCCCTCTGCCTCTGCCTCTCTCCCTCGTTCTCTTGCCTACATGAGGCGGTCTGTTTCTGTAATCAACTAGATTGGCTAACATATGGGTTTAAAGTGGGTCTGGATTGGTTCTGCCATCGCCCTCTTTGCTCAGACAGGGATCTTCTATTTGCGCCACCGCCACGTCGACGACGAGGTCTATTTGCTGGAGCAGGAAGACAGTTCAGAGGGGTCAGAGGTCTCCGAGACACCGCTGGCAGAGCCAAAGTCCAAAGTGTAAGAAGGCGGCCGCACTGTAGTGAACTTGTCGAACAGAGAGGGGAGAAAGGAAGAAAACCGACAGCAACGGAAACCAGATCAGAGATCGACCAGTCTTTCAGTTCTGCAGGTGCTGTGTTCTGCTATAAACTTTCTGAATGTACATACCTGTACAACCCAAGTTTGAGCAAAGTGTGGATGTTGTGTCGCTCATTGTGCGCCTTGGCTACAATGTCCAGCAGGCTTGAGTCCGAGGAACGGTCGACTTGGAATACGATGTAATAATACGAGTATGTAAAATTACGCTCCGTATTGCAGCTGATGGTGAGATCACTAAAAAAAATAGTCAGCACGATCAACGGCAGTCACGACATGCTGTGTGCAGAAGCCGTTGGTTTCGACTAAGCCCGGTAATTTCCGTTATCCTCACAGCACCTTCCCAGCGGCGTGCCTCACTAAAAAGTATCCAAGATATGATGCCTACGGAAATTTCAGCATGCGCAGATCGGAAACCAAAAGGCCGAAGAAGCACTACGGAGTACGGAATCTTGCCGGCCGGAGCTTTACGCCGTGCGACAACAGCTCCAGGATGCCTGCCTGACTCCTAGCTCCATTTCCAGCTAGTAATATCTGCAACAGAGACGGAGTTTTCCAGTAGTTCGTATTTTGCAACTAGCAACCTTAAATCGCCCTAGAATTCAGATCCTTTAATCTCAAGCAGCCTCAAACCTGCGCTTCTGGACCTTCACTCCAGAAGAGTCAAATGTATGATCATTCGCACAGCGCATGCGGGGCGCTGGGCGCACGCTTCTCACAGCACAATTGCACTGTCATTTCGTGAGCGAAGAACAGCAGCAAAGCCAGCACTCAGCAGAAGAAGCAGAGAAGGCCGTGGGCGGTAAAGAAGCCGCTTGTGTCACCAGATCGCTCTTTCCCTCTTTATTGCATTTGCGCGCTGCCACCTTCCCAGCCCTCTCCCTCCTCCCTCCCATCCAGCCCCTCCTCTTCTCGCCCTTCTCTTGTCGGCTCGCTTTCCCGACGCATCCGCCATGTCTTCGGCTCCCGATGGCGTTCCTCCGTATCACCCCCCCAAACGACACCGGGGGCACAGCGCGGCGGGTCCCGGCGGAGACAGCCAGCCACACGTGGCTGAGTCTGCCGACAGTTCGGCCTCGCCAGACAACAGCCGGGTCAAGCTGCCTCGTCTGGAGCATCGCGGCGGAGATTTTTCTGGGGTGGTCAAAAGCAAGCTCCCGTCTTCTGCTCGGACTGGCCAAGCCTGTGATCGCTGCAAGGTGCGGCCCTTGTGCTGTTTCTGGTGTTTCTGTTGTTTCTGTTGCTTCTTTTTGTTCCTGTTCCATCTTTCCTCCTTTTGTGCCGACCGTCCTTTTTTTTTGGCTGCCCCGTCTTGTTCTCCCACCGGCGGTAAACAGCCCGTGTGGAGAGCGTCCGACTAATGAAACAGGTGCGCAAGATTCGCTGCGATGCTCTGCCGGCGGGCTGCTCGCCCTGCATGGCCCAGAAACTGGAGTGCTACGTGACAGACCGCATCACCGGGCGCACTGAACGCCGGGGATATCTTGAGGAGCTGGAGCGCGAAAGGTCTGACATGTTCAGCCATATTCAGCACCTGCAGGCCCTCCTTCAGGACTTGGGCTTCGATGTGCTGCCATGGCAGTGGTCGCCCTACGGCCTAGCCTGTCCTCCTGGTATTTCCCGCGATGCCAAAGGAACGATTGTGAACGACGGCTCCGACTGTGGCAATCCGTGGGCTTGCCGTGGCTCTGTTTGGTACAGGAGAAGAAGCAATGGCGCTGAGACGACCGGCGGCGACTACGAAAAGAACAGCAGCACCAGCAGCCTCGCCAACGCCAACAGAACCTGCATTACCGCCAGTCCCAGCCCCAGCGTCGGCGTCGGCGTCAGCACCAGCTCCAGAACCAGCACCAGCAATAGAGGCAGAGACGAGACGTCTTCCACTCTCAATGTCGGCTACAAAGACGGTCTCAGACAAACAGAGAGCGAAGGAGCGTCGGCCGCCCCCATATTGACACCCCTGGCACAGAGGCCAAAGCGTGTCGACGAGGACAAACCCTGTCCAATGTTTTCCCCCGCCAGCTTCTCACGCTCGAGCTCGTTTCGGTCAGGCCCTGGCCACAACATTCTCGGCGTCTTTTGGGACCTTGCCCCCCTCAGCTCGGTCAACGGCGCACAGGTTTCCATCCTGGGTACACTTCTGGATATCGAGCCGGGAGCCAACGAGCCGGAACCGCAACCATCCAACTTCTGCAGGGAACCGACCGGCCTGTACAACCGGTCGCTCAACTCCTTTTTGCGCTCCTTTATGAACATCAACCCGCCCCTAGAGAACGTAGAGCTGCCATCGCGGTCGAATGCCTTTGAGTACTCCGAGTGGTACTTTATAATTTTGAATCCTTACGTGCCTGTGCTGCACAAGCCGTCTTATCTCAACCTGGTAAGCCACTGCAGCAAGACAGACTTGTCCAAAACCAAAACCAAAAAAAAAAAAAAAAAAAACTCTGCAGCGCTCTCTTGCAAGTGTCCGATGACTGATGGAATGCCGAAACGCACATGCGGTTCAGTTGACGCGCATCTACGATGACCCCGAATTCCAGCCCACCACGGCCGAGCTGGTGATTGTTCACATGGTTGTCGCTACAATCTACTTCCAGTATGGCGTGCGCAATCGCGAGCAGCTCAGTCGTCAGGTCCAGCTGTTCGACCTGTCCAACAGGCACTACCACTGGGCGCTGTCCCGGCTGTACTACATGTCGTCTGACTTGTCCCTCGCGTCGGTGCAGGCGCTCGTTCTCATCGCTGCATACACCCGAGCCTTTCCCAAGCCCGGCTGCGCCTCGACCATTGCCAGTTTCACCATGATGAAGGCCATCGACCTCGGCCTCCACCGCTCAGTGCTGTTGCCGCCCGGCGTCGTCACTCTGGAAAACGAAATGCGAAAGCGCACATGGTGGTCGGCGCTGATGCTCAGCTTCACGCTGAATGGCCGACTGGGCCGGCCCACGCCCATCAGCCTGGAAGAGTTTGACACCGAGTTCCCCATTGCCGTCCCCGACGAGTACCTGACCAGCGAGGGCATTACCGACCCTTCCAAAATAGGTACCTGCAGCTACCTGGTGGCGCTGCAGTGCTTCAAGATGACCCCCCTGTTTATGAAGATGTTTTCCAGCGTGTACGGCGCTCGGCGGGACCCGCGACAGTACGAGAGCCTGGTCGCCAGTCTCGAAAATGAATGTTTTGAGCTGCAGGCGTCGTTGCCGCCCGCGTTGCACGTCGACAAGTGCAAGCCGGCCGACCAGATTGCCGCGCTCTATGCTCAGGCCGTGGCGCTCGAGTTTCGGCTCTGCCTTCGGCATCCGTCTGTCTGCATATCCACCGATCCTGCAGCATACATCGAGAACACGCGGATCTGCGAAGAAACGGCTCGCGCGCTGCTGTACTATGTGCAGAAGTTGATGATGCTGCGCTCGCTCGACACTACATGGTACCAGATGTCCGTCTACTGTGCCGCCATGTTTTCCATCTTGGCTGGGGGCTGGCAGCGACGCTCGAGGACAACCCCACAAGAGCTGGAAAAGCTCATCGAAGAAACGAGTATCTGGCTGTGCATCATTGCCGAGATTGGTCTTCTTGCCGGTGAGTGCTAGTCAAAAAGGCTGCTGTCAGAGACTTTATGCGTTTGCTTTGTGTCGCGGGCGTCACTGACCTGCAGAACAGGCGCTACCGACGAAGGCCAGATGTTCAACAGAAAAATAGTCCGGATCTGTGCTCGTACCATCCTGGGCATCAAGCGCGATATGCCTTCCAACTGCCCGCCCGGCCGTGGCGCCGTCGATTCCGAGCCTGCCGGGTCCAAAACCGTTGATGGCATGGTCCAACAGCTAGAGACGCAAGCCATGCATCAGATAATGGAGGCCCGCAAGCAGCAGCTAGAACTGGCCAAAAGCTACCAGCCAACAGACTCGAGCAGTCCCTTCGGTGGGGGCGGCGGAGCCTCGTCGTCTTCTTGCCCTGGCCAGACAGTGTCAGGAAATGACAGCAGCGTTGGATACGCAGTCGGCAATGCTACGATGGAGGCCTTTGGCACACCTCACGTCCCAGACGGTGGCCCCTTGGCTGGATCGACTGCTCAGATTCCCGTTCATCACTTGGGCGCTTCGTATGTCGCGACAGCACCGTCGACCGCCAACCAGGCCGGCAGCGGAGTTATGGGTGCTTCCCACGACAGCCACGGTGCACCCATCCATCCCCAAGAGGTGCCTGCTGTCAGCAATCCGTGGGAGGACTGGACGGCGGCCATCGCCAACGACCAAATGCCAGACCAGTACAATCCTGCAGAGATCCTATCGGGCCTCGACGTCTTGCACCAACGCCTAACGGCACCGAGTGCGGCAGCTTCAGCATTGCGGACTCAGCCATCGGCAACGTCAATGTCTGACGGCACGAGCCTGTCCGATCAATGGCCTCTGCTTTTATTTCAGGGAGAGCCTTCCACTAATGTATAACCAGCCAACAAGCATCTGCACTTAGGCAACGTGATTTATCTTTGGGCCTATTATCCCCCCCCATGTCTGTATCATATTGCTTCTATTCTCTTCCACATATATCTTCAGGGGCGCCTTACCTTTTCTTCTCTCTGTTCTTCTCAGCTGTTTATATCCAATATACATTTGGTGGGCTTCACCGGGGGCTCCTGTCATAACAGGTCGGATGATATGGGAACAATTATGTGCAAAGGGCACAGCAGGATACTGACTAGACTCTTTTGTCAAGGGTGATGTAGAAAAAATCAAATATCAATGAGATTCAAACTAAAAGCTAGAGGCTTAGGCTTTCATATACTTTGGCCATATGCAATGTGACAATATTGGCTAGTAGAAATACTAGGTGGCGGTGATAACAAAACGTGTTCAAAATCAAAAAACAGATGCAAAAAATTGATCAACATAAAAAAAATGAGCTTAAAAGCCAAGAATGAAAGTGAGGAAACACCGACAACCAAAAGCATCGGTTCCTCCTCGCCTCAGATATGTAAGTGGATGCAATATGCAATGTGCCTGGACTTATCGTACATTGGGACAATTTATTCGGTGATTATATCGTTGGGCCCATCAAAGCCAGTCTTGCTGTCTCGACCCATCCCCCATTTACAGGGGCTTAGAAGCGAAACCCAGCCGGGGGGAGTCGCTGCCATCAAAGACAACAAAAGCAGCCTTCAGAGCAACATCGCCATAGATGGAGAAGCCAATGCCGGTATTGCGCTGGATGCCGCCATAGCAAACAGAGCTCGAAACAGGCGCAAAGTTCATATACTCGCCCGGAATGGTGATCTTTGCGCTGCTGCTAATATAGTAAGTGAACGACGGCAGCGTGGCCGAGCAAGGCACGACGTAGCCACCCTGGCTGGAGTCGTACTTGGCACCCGACACCTGCTTGTAATACGCCGAGACAACGCTGCTGGGCAGCAGCAGCAGGGTGGTGCCGGTGTCGGCAATGCCGGTCACTCGGGTCGACTTCTTAGAACCGGAGCCGATGGCATAGGCAGGAGAGGTGAAGGTCCAGAAACCCTGGGAGCTGTCCACATCAGTGTACGTGAGAGTGCCGTCGTAGGCCGAGTCATCGATAAAGCCAAAATTGTATGTGCCAGCTATGTGGGACAGCAGTTAGCATGATGAAAAGGGGGCGAGGGGGGGAAGGGGGGGGGGGGAGAAGGAGCTCGACTTACGCTGGCCAGCCTTGAGGTCGGCAGTAAAGACTGGCAAGTCGAGATCCGGCAAGGCGTTGTCGAAGAAAGTCAACTGAGCATCCGGCGAGACGGTATTGATGGAGCTGAAAGCAAGGCCCAGCAGGCCATCGTTGTCAGCGTCCTGGGAGAACTCGTCCGAGACCTGGCTGGCAGTCTCGACGGCCTGAGACGACACGGTCAGGCCGCCCACGGTGACGACGTCGTCATACACCTTGCCGCTCGACGAGCTGCCATCACCATACGTGATGTTCCACGTCTCGCCCCTGAGCAGCTTGGCGGTGGAGCTCTTTTTGGGGTTGTAGACGCTCTGTCCCTGGACCTCGCTAGAGGGCGTGTCGGAGCTGAAGACCCAGAGATCCGAGGAGCCCGTGTCGAAGTCCAGATTCAGGGTCTGTGGCGGGGTGCCGATGGAGACAGGCGTCAGGTACTCAGAGTCGTACTGCTGGGGAGTGGTCACCTCGCTGCCCGTGTCGCGGCGCTCGGGAGCCTTGGTAGCCTTGATGCGAGTGACAGCCGACTTCAGGTCGTCTGGCATTGACACGCCAAACTTGCGATAGGCCTTGGCCAGAGCAACGGGCCCGCTTCGGCCAGCGAACTGCGCGTTGCGGACTTGCTCGACAGAAAAGCTGCCGGCCGCAGGTGTGCCAATGTGAGTGGGAACGACAGCTGCCAAGGCGCCCGCTGCCAGGCCAAGAGCAAGAAGGGATGATGAAGGCATGTTTGGTGGCTAGTGTCCTTCAGACTTTCGACGGTCTGATGTCAATTTCTTTGATTTTAAGAACTGAATCTTTTGAAGTTCTGGGGGGAAAATTCTCAAGAAGGCGAGGCAGAGCAAGAAATTGGGGGCGAAGGTAAAGACCAAGATTTCGTTTCCGCTGTTTTTTTCTGAAGACGACCTCCTCTTATTTATACGTCTCTTGGAGGAACCAAGATACAAGCTCGTACCAGAGGATACAGCCCGTGCCAGAGGCTACAGCCCGTGCCCGAGAATTCATCATCGTCCTTGGCTCATTCGGCTCTTCTATCTCTCCTGTGATCGACATCTTGCGTGCTCTGAATGGACCGGAGGTCATTACCGGGAAAGGTAGTTGCCTTGATGTGAACCAACGACTACCTGCCAAGGAAAGCCTAGACACGAAGATAGGCTGCGCGTGAGGGAGTTCCAGCTGAAGAAGCGAGAGAGTGTTCAGCTTGACTCTTGCCAAGTTGTCTTTGGAGGCGCTCACTTGTTTCTGGTAGCATCGAGACTTCTACTTAGGGGAGGTTTCACCAAAGCAAGCCGGCCGAGCGAGCCGGCAATGTGACTGGCTCAGCTAACATGAAAGGAGAAGGTCGAGGCTCGATTAAGCTTTTTCAACTGGCCTCGATATCGCTGCACTTATGCGTTGCTGATCCGAGCACAAGGCCAAAACCAGGGAAGGTAGTACTAGGCCGAAAATGTAGCAGTGGTTCGAATGGCTATGCTGCAATGCTGTAGGGGCGCCAACGCCCAATCAAATTAGCGAGGTTCCTGGCCATCATGCCAACCAAAACCGCTTGTGTTCCACTTAATTTCAGCACTGGGGAGGATGGGACCCCAATCACGGCTCATCTTGGAGGGGTTGAGAACCCATGGTTGCGCCTCTCAGCGCCGAGGCTGGAAGAGCACTGGCTGTTGATCCTTCATCACGTCGTAATACTCGTATGAGGATTGTCTGGTTAGCACCTGGAAAGTGTGTCTGCCAAGATAAGCTTGTTCTTTCCCCTCCGCCCCCCTCCCCTATTGCCCCAGGATGGCCCGGCACGCGCGAATAAAAACAAAAGGAAACAAACCGCAGATGGAGGGAGCAGGCGTGTGCTATGCTCCCCGTGGAGGTCTCCCGCAAGTCTTCTACCGTAATAATAATGCCTTGCATGTCTTATGTCGCATTATAGACACACATGCAGCATGTCGCATTTCCACGAGTAATAGCTGCTGATTTGAATTGCCTCAAAAAGAATAACGCCGACGACCAAAAAACTCTCAAGCAGGCAACCAAGGCGGTGGCAATGCCAGGGGTACTCCGATGCCAGCACCAATAACAAACAGCTGCTGTCTGCGTCATGTGCGAGTGGTGCATGTGATAGGCAGCGGCTGTCTATTCTTCAACAAAAACAACAGTCGGTCTTGCAGATGCAAAACAAAATGAAAGAAGCTGTCTTACACACGAACAAATGAACGTGAGCAAGGCGTCCACACAAAGTCGGCAATTTTACTCTTGTGTACGCCTAAGGGCCTGCAGTTTGCTATTCGCGGAAGGTGCAATCCAGAGGGCTGGACTGGCTTGCAAAAGGCAATCAACCGTCAGGTCATACAAACCGTGAACCCGATAAGAGACATCCAGTTCTGCTCCATTTGTCCCCTGCAAATCACACGCCGTCTTTGGGGGCTGAATGGCCTGTGCAAGCATGTCTGCACATCGTTGCTATCCGCGCTGTCTGTGCCGCCTTTGCGGCCTGTGCTGCCTTTGCTGCTCATTTCACTGGTTGTGTTACGAAGTAAACCTCTATGGCACAATGTGCTCTTTCTGCTGCTTCTTTTCTTTCCCCCCCGCAACTCTCTTCGTTTTTTCTTGGGTTTGGGCAGTTGCGGTCCTTAAAGAGCTAGAAAAGCGAGTGTTTGGGAGAGGGTGAATGTGCGGAGTAGAGCAATACAAAATACGTATGTAATTCCAAATCAGAAAAATGTACTCCGTAGGGGATCAGAAAGCGGAGATATTTGCCTTGAACCAAACAAAAGGCCTGTTTTATGGTCTATCTACTAAAGGACAATCAGTTTATTTCATAGCATCCCGATCTGCGGATGCAAAGTAACCCAGTTCCTAATAGATTTGCTAGCTGTCCAGCCTCGTAGACTCAAGCCAAACGAAGCCACGCCACGTTTGCACAAAACCAAAAAAAAAACTTTTTGAGAATCTGCACCTACAAGAAGTCGACCTTCTCCCCCGACACTCTTTCAATATCTCTCACCAAATACTCCATGGGCGTCACGTATGTCACGTCAAACGACGGTCTGGCGCCCTCTGAGCCCCTAGTCAGCAGGCCGACAAACCGGCCTTGACGATCAAATACAATAGAACCCGAATCCCCATTGTCTGAAAATGCTTCTCTCCTGTGTAAACCGTATGCCACCACAGCCACTTCTCTCGTTTGGAAGTGGTAGCTCTTGTCGTCACCCCATGGTGTTCGCACAACCGACAGCAGCTCGGAAGCCGTTCCCCATGTCAAGCCACTGACCGAGCCGCGTTTGCCCACGAGAATACACTCTTCACCGTCTCGGTCCAAGGTAGTCGGGTTCTTCAGTTCCGTGATGGGGACGACGCCCGAAAGAGTGAGAAGACCGCCTTTCGGAAACTTAAACTTATACGGGTTCGCCGGGTGGGGATTGAGCAGTCGCTCTATTTCAAGTTCAAGACGATTATCCCGCAAATCCACCAAGTTACGCAGAGTCATGCCATCGTTCGGAAAGCGGTCCCGGTACAACTCTACCAGGCTCCAGTCTCTTGTCCATGGGATAGGCTCGTCTTTGGCCGCTTCAACGGGGGGCGACAAAAAAACAGCGCCCGCCCTTCTGTCGCTGCCAACATTCCGATACGTACTGAGATCGTCTTCAAGTTTCGACAGGTGATCAAAATCACAGCGAAAACGTGTCCGATTTTATCTTCGCTCAAATGTGGATCTCTGGTGAACGGTTCCAACATAGCTTTTCCGTCTTCCAAAGCAACTAAAGCGTCCTCAACAGCTTTTATCGAAGGCACGCAGACTTCCATCGCTGGTTCTGGAGACTCAGCAGAGCTATAGGAGGCATTGTCAGGAAAAACTGATGTCGGCAGTGCGACATGGCGGCATGTTAAGGCAAAAATGCGGTCCCTGTTGTTTCCTAGCCTGAGATAGCAGCCAAGAGTGCCCTGCAGTGTGTCCTTGAGCTTTGGCGTCATTGGTTGGCCAATCGCTGTGGTAAATGGCTGAGCCAATATGTAGACTTCAGTCCGGGCACTGGTTGGAAAGGTGTCCAGAGGCTCGAGCAGACGTGGTCGGCTGTGGGCGCATAGACTGGTGACTGTTGCGGCACGAATCTCGCAAGCGACGTCTGGTAAGTCGAAGTCGTCGAGAATGGCACGGCAAGCCAGAAGAGTGGCCGACACGTCTGGCCACGGGATGTCGTCCTGCGATACGCCAACCCAGACAACGACTTGCCTATCTCTCAGCGGAATTTGCGGGTCTCCAATCCTAAATATATCGACCGATGTCCACGGCAGCCGTGATAAAGCCTTGATAATCAGTGGGCAGACATCCTCCCAGACCTGCCGAATGAGATGGCTGCCAATGTGCGATAAAACCTTCTCTGGAGGGCCTTCAGTGTCACAGCGAAAAAAGGGAGTTGTATCGGTGCGTGTACGCCCAACAAGGATGGGCGAGGAAGGGAGAGACGCATAGTAAGAGTATCTTTCCTGTTCGGTGGGTGGCTCGTATTTGATGGGGGGTTCTTTTTTCATGGCCGAAGGTGCTGAACCACGTCTACTTCGTGGTGTAGAACCAGAAACATTGGTCTCGTCGCCTGTTTTCGCTTCTCTCCTAGCAGACATTGCAGCTTTGGGGGGTCAACAGCGATATTGGTGATGCATAGTTGATAAAAATACAGGAAAGAAGATATTTTCAAAATAAAAAGTAAAAGAAAGGCAGTCAATTTTGTGATTTTTTTTCCTTTTACAATTTATTACTACACGGTAGGAGAGGAACAACCATTGGTGGCGACTTGCCATGTTACACAAAGCAATTTGTGCTGATTAAAAACAAAAACAACACAGGAAGCTTCAAATTAAGGCAGTAACAACCCACAATTTGTTAAGCAACTTCCATGTTGTTAATCAGTTCTTTACTTTTTATGTTTGCAAGCCTTTTGGCGCTGACGTCGGGCCAAGCCTTACGATGTATTACAATGTAAGACGTATTATAATGACTGATCGTGCATCAGAGCCTTGCCCAGGTTCTCCATACTCGTTAATCATACTACTTGTACTCCACCATTTTGGACTACTACTCTTATGGTAATACCCCGTGCTACGAGTATTTCGTGTCAAAAAAAAAAAGAAAAAAAAAAAAAAAAAAAAAAAAAAAAACATAAAAGCCAAAGAATAGAGTAGGACCTGAAATTCGTAATGTTTATGGCCACATAAGGTTTTGTGGGGGAGAGACAAATACCCGTAGAAAAGTTAGCCGTGTTTTTTTTTATGATTTGTTATCGGAGTAATACTTTAACACCTGCGATGTATAAGGTAGACAATCAAACCGAGAGCAGTCAAGTTTAGAAAAGAGGGAAAGCAAAAAAAAAGATGAAGAATAAAACCCCAGCAATTAACATGAGTACAGAAGGGGGCCCTTTGTGAGAGGCAATGGCCCAGGAACAGCCAAAGCTGTGCTAGAGGCCAGAACCTGTAGAGGGCGGCTACATACTTTACATATGGATACATCATTCGGTCCCTGGATGATGTGCAGCTTGCCACAATTGTGCTATTCTGCGTGTCTCTCGAATTTTGCGGCCGATATGGGTGGCCTCAAATAAGGCATTGTGGCCGTATTATTACTCATTATTTGTACGAGTATTAACAGGTCGAGCACAAGACATACGAGTACAAGCAGGGGCAGCACAGGCAGGCGCACCTCAGAGCGGGAGATTGTCGACTTGGCCAATTGGCTGATATCAAGTTTGTCCCATTTAGGAAGGTGTGCAAGATGCCCAGTAGAACCCCCCTGCCCAGCATACGAGTACGACATAACCCTCCCCGAAAGTACTATTACTCCTTAATTTTACTCTATCCATACATTACGACGGATCACTCCTCCTTCTCCGTAGTCGCAAACATGCATTGCTGATCGCTGCTGGCGAATAGCAACAGCGGGCGGGGCAGAGTTTGGCCTTTTTCAGCAGCTGATTTTCTGCATCGAGGTAGCAATGGCCGTTGCGATACGGCGGGTTTTTTTTTGTTAGGGCGAGCCGGCATGTTATCAGGAGTCGAAGGCCGGTGGCCAGCCCAAGCTTTTTGTCCGCACATTCTAGTGGTCTTGGCAGACAGATCCTTTGTGCGCTGCAGCCGCCGTATAAAGTGCTGACGCCTTCTTTGTCCGACCGAAGGATACATACCCCGTTTGTATTACACTCGGGACAAGGTCATTTACCGCGATAAACGGGACGACGGGCGACGCGTTGACGAGAAGAAACTTAAACCTCCTGGCAAGGCGACCTTTGCGAAGTTAAAAAGTGTTGGCTTGTCGGGCTTCTTCTGTCCGGACTCGACCTTTACTCGTAGTCCCCTTGGGCAATCGTCAAGAGCTTCAACTGCTGTCGTAATGCTACTCGCATGTGCTTATCCTTATGCGCTCTTATCTTTTAGCAATGAAGTCGATGCATATCTGTCTTACTTCTTTGCTCTCCGCACTCCGTACTAGCCCGGGTATTGCTATCCCAAACTAGTCGTTTTAGTTGTAAAGCTTGAGAATTTATCAACAGTTCACAGACGAAAACGGTGTAAAAGAATAGGCCTGAAAGATGCCCAAACACCCTTGAAAAGCACAAACAGTTACGAAAAATTGCGTCACGGCTTTATACAGCATTGCAGTGAACTGTTACAATGTGCTCAGCAGGTTGCGATATCGACCTTGACCAATCCCAGGCCAAAGATCATCTCAACACTGCCCGCCGTATTTTGCTCTTTAATAGTAAGCTTGCCGTGATATTTTTGCATTTTTGTACGAGCCTGCTTCAGATGGCTACTCGTACTTTGCATTCAAAACCATTCCAAGCTCAATATGGAAAGCCCATGCGATCGGTAGTTGCCGCTCGGTGGTCGAGCCTCGTTCTGGTAACAGATAACCCCTTAGCTTGCCTGTTATCTGGGAGCAGTGGGTGGCATTACTACGAGTACTCGTATGAAGTACGACGTATCCATACGAGGAGTATTACGAAACAGTTTGATTCCGTTCACGGAAGCGCACGGAGTACAGTTGTACGAGTATCCTTATTACGATGCACCGCTGTACGGAGTATGGATATGTCGTAGAGAACTTGCACTCCGCACAGAAATCTCCAAGCCAGTGTGCAAAAAAGTACGAGTACGGAGTATGGTATTATTGATTGTAACCCAGACTTTTGCCGTGTCGTGGGGGGGGGGGCCTTTTTGGACATGGCCCTTGCCTTTTGATACGACCTTGTTGTTTGGCCCCTCTGCCATATTTATGACGTTTGATATCTGTCGTATCTCGCAATAAAAAGTACTGTTATCAAAACAATGGAATCACAACCCAATACTTCTTAGCCTGGAATAGCTGCCGTGGTCGGCTGTTTGTCCTGTTTTTTGTGGCTGTTGTCGCCTGTTTTTGCGCATGAGTGGTAAGAAAACCGATATTCACCAGACCGAGACCTATTTCGTCCATCTCCCTGCTGTCCGATTTGTACACACCCAGTGAAAGCTTTTGAAGCGTTTGGAGATTTGGCTTACTCCTTGAAATCTATCCTGCCCTGTCCAGTCGTCTTCTTATCTTTGGCCCTGTTCCTTTTTGCCTGCTTTTCTATTTGTTTACAGGCTTTGTACAAGCGCAAGAAAACCGGAGCAAGCTGAGAACCTACGAGTATTTGTAGTCGTAGTCTGCTGTTCTCTTCCTCTTTCTTGACCCTTCGTCAACCAACCCCCTTCAATCAATAACCCTGTATCGTCCCATGTGTCATCCCGTGCGGTACAGCACCGTTTAGCGGTTGGCAACCACGATCGACGCTTTTCACTGTTTTTGCTTGGCACTTTACTACATTGATATAAAAGCAACCGAGGAAAATAGATTAAAAGAAAGCCATTTTGGAGCTTCCAAGGCACACCAATACGGAATAAAACCAGCCTCGCGCAGGGACCATCTTTTTTGAACAACTCTACCCCGTCCCTTAAAGACCATGACTAAGAACACGACGGGAGATGTCGAGGCTGCGCCCAAGCACGACCCTCGGTTGGTGACGGCGGAAGATGGAGTCTTGCTGTCCAGCGAGGCTGATGCGGAGTTGTTGGGTGCGTTCTCTTCCCTAGCGGCAACTGCTCCTGGATGCCTCGAGCTCCCGAACTTTTGAGACTCCTCAGTCGACTAACACACATGCTGCAATATAGCCAAGATGGGTTACAAACAGGAGTTGAAACGGAACTTTAGCACTCTGGAGATATTTGGCATTGCATTCTCCATTATGGGCCTTCTCCCATCCATTGCCAGCACTCTCGCCTTCTCACTGCCTGCCGGTCCTGCGGGCATGGTCTGGGGGTGGTTTCTTGCTAGCGGATGCATTTTTATGGTCGGTCTGGCCATGGCAGACCTAGGCAGTGCTCTGCCTACCAACGGAGGTCTTTACTACTACACACACTACTATTCCAGCCCACGATTGCGCAACTATCTGTGTTTTTTGGTCGGATACAGCAACAGTCTGGGCCTGGTTGGAGGTCTCTGCAGCATTGACTATGGATTTGCTCTCATGTTCTGCTCAGTGTAAGTAATGCAGTGTTTACGCCAACCCCCCCTCCTTCACGCACGCTTTTACACACGAATATGTCCTATGCCACAACGGCTAAACAACACAGCATCGTCATATCAAAGGACGGCAATTGGACGCCTTCCAATGGAGTGGTCTATGCTGTCTTCCTGGTTTGTGTGTTGACTCACGGCATTCTGGCTACCACCATGTCCAAAGTAATGGCCAAAATGCAGTCCTTTGCGGTTTTCATGAACATTGCTCTGATTGTTGCCACCATCATTGCTCTTCCCATTGGGATGAAAAACGCCCGCAACGATGGCCATTTTATCTTTGCCGAACTCCAAAATCTCACAACTTGGCCGCAAGGATGGACTTTTATGCTTGCTTGGCTGTCTCCGATTTGGACCATTGGCGCTTTCGACAGCTGTGTTCGTCCACTCCCCCCCCCTCTTTTTTTTTTTTTTTCTTTCTTTTTATTGCTTTGATTCCTGTGTCTTTTGTTTTCTCCTCCTATTTTTGAGCACTGTAGCTCATGTTCCTTTGTAGATTCACATGTCCGAGGAAGCCACAAATGCTGCAAAGGCCGTTCCTCTCGGTATCCTATCCTCGATTGGGATGTGCTGTGAGTATGACCTTCATTCGCCGAGTAGTCTGATTTACAGTCTGATTTACGACTGTGCTTGGAGGGGAGGAGGGTCTCTTTCGCATTTCATGGTGGCATATACTGACGAGAGCACGACGTATAGGGCTTCTTGGTTTTGTCATTGTCATCGTGCTGGCGGCTTGCATCGACCCCCAAATTGAAAATGTTCTGGGATCTGTTTACGGACAGCCGGTACGTACTCGTAATGTTCTCGAGAAGCACCATACTTTTGGTGCCGGGCCTCGCTAACTTTTGTTTTGCAGATGGCCCAAATCTACTTCGACGCCCTCGGGAAAAAAGGAACTCTGGGGTTCATGTCTTTCCTCTTTATTGTGCAATATCTCATGGGCCTCTCGATCGTTGTTGCTTCATCTCGCCAGATGTGGGCATTTTCGCGAGATGGCGCCTTGCCATTCTCTTCTTTTCTCCGCCCCATCGTACGTCTCTCTCATTCTTATCCTTGGCCCCGTTGCCTCTCGACGAAAAGCAGATTGTGATATCTTTTCATTTTTCATTTTTCATTTTTTTTTTCAAGCCAGATACGCTATAGGCTAACATCCCACTGCAGTCAAAAACTTTTGGTTATATTCCTCTCCGAACCATCTGGGGATCCGTGCTTTTGGCGGCCGTCCTGGGGCTTCTTTGCTTGATTGCGCCCGCAGCGGCTTCAGCTCTCTTCTCTCTGGCCGTTGCTGGGAACAACCTGGCTTGGGGCATCCCGATCTTTGCTCGAATTATGTGGGGGAATGAGCGGTTTACACCAGGGCCGTTCCATACGGGGCGGTTCTCGAAGCCCATTGCCTGGTTTGCCATTGTCTTTTTGACGTATGGCATTGTTTTGAGCATGTTCCCGTCGTCCGGCCCTGATCCAACACCAGAGTCCATGAACTACACCGTTGTGATCAACATGGCTGTCTGGGGGGGTGCTAGCACCTATTATCTCGTCAGTGCAAGGAAATGGTTCACGGGCCCCAGGTCAACGCTGGAGGAAGACCCGTCATCGGATACAGGGGACCAGCCAAAGAGCCAGCCGGACGACGTGGTGACCGAAGGTGTCAGAGTCGGCGACGGTTCGGGCACTGAGGAGGTGACGGAGATCGGCAAGAGCAAGGAAGAGTGATACTTACTTGTGCTTGTGACATTGTGACATGGAGAGACAGCAGGGCTAAGGACATATTCCATACTCGTATGGAATATTATCCATCTCTGTATCCACAATCGGATGGCAACAAGGCCCCGCCACATCTCTTAGGCGAGGTTCACCTAGCGTTCTGATGACCTGCTAAACGACGGGGGGGGGATCGCTGATTGCTATGTTTCGCACTACGAACAATTAGATTTGCTTTGTTTCTTGTCTTTGCTTTGTTTTCCTGTCCGCATCGTAATACGAGGCAATATCATACTGACTTCTGGTACGAGTACTGCCTGCAGCCTTTTTCTTGGTTTTCTCTTCAGTCGTGATGGTGTTTGCGTACGAACTAGGACGTATTACACGCGTCCCTTGAATTTGCTAGCGACAAGTTGACTATCTGCACCCCTGAAATAGCTCCAGCGGCAGACAATCGCCTCAAGTTCAAGAGGTTGTTAGCCGTTTTCTGAGCAAGATACAGTTTAGCTGCAACTAGTTGGTATTAGCGGTGACGCTGTACTCGTAACCTGCGGAAGAGAAAGTACCAAGTTATATCGTACATGCAAACTACGAGTATCCATACGTCGTACGTCTGTAAAACTCCGTGCTCTTACCCCTGTTCAATGTACTTTTTGCAGTTCATTGTATGGGTACATTCGGATGCGGAGTACGAAGCAATGCGAAGCACGGACTTCTTCTTGTGTGCAGGCTCCGTAATGTCCATATGACTACTCGTACTCATTGTGTTCGAATCAGTAGCACAAGTCTCGATGGTGATCGAGAGATAGGATGCAAAATAAGAGGCGATACATCCAACTGCGTACTCCACTGGCGATCGCGAAGTATGGATATTTCGGAAAGGAAAATGATCAGCCAGATATTGCGATCCAGATGTTCTCGAGCATTCTACTTTCGTGTATGGATAGCACAATTCTGCGGACATTCCTCCGCGGCAGCCTGGCTGCAAAATGCCAAGGAGTGTGCCACTCAGCCTCAAAGCCTCTGTCCCTATTTAGGACGTGGAAACCCCCCGAATCTCGCTTGAAGTGAATTCTTCCGTATGCCAGGGTTGATGGTTGCATGGATATGAACGAGTGCTCGCATTGCCTCGCGAAATAAATATCTCAAGCTCGCCATCCTCGTCTTTCTTTTCATCCACTTTTATGAGCCACAGCGTTACAACGTGTCGTCCCGCTGGCGGACTTGGCCAGGGATTTTTGATGAACGCTCCAAAGGGATGCCAATAAGAATCACGACTCTCCACTCAAAAGCCTCGAGGCTAGTCTTTTATTGGACAGCTGAACTCGAGGCCATCCCCTGACTAGCCTAGTCTTTCCAGGCTTTGTGATATGTCTTCGTATCTCGACTCACAACTCTCTAGTTACTCGGAATACGGAGTACTTTCCGCCACCACCAAGTCTTTCCCGCCGCCACCGGCCACCCGACCAAGGCCCAAACGCCCAGCCAGTTATTACCGCCCATTACAGAGCTGAAAAAGACATGAGGCAGTACTCGTACGTACTTCGTACTGTGGTGCACGCGTACTCGTACAACATAACCATACTTCGGGCATAACGTACTCGTGCGTAGTCCTCCGTACGACATCCACTGTACTTCGGACGAGTACTCCTACCATAAGGGACAAGCGCACTGAACACCCAACCAAGGGCATTTATTCGCTAGTGTGAACCACGCGAAAGAGAGAAAAATTGAGAAAACGCCCATGTCTCTCCATGGAAAAGTCAGCCTACCTGCAGCGGAAGGCACGCAGAATCCTCGTCGCTTCTGGCTGTTCTGACTGGCCTGCGCTTGCCCTCGTCCGTCTTACTTCGTGCCTTCCTCGCACACATACCATAGTTTTTACATCGTATATCCTCTCGTTCTCTCTCTCCGTTTTCCTCCTTTTCTCTCACCTCACTCTTTTTCGCTGTGGCTGTCCTTTTCCTCGCGTCTGCTTACGAGCTTTGCGTCCTGCTTTCTTTTCAGACTTTCTCTATTGCGGGCGCTCTCTGGTGCCCAGCAGAGATGACAAAAGGCCCACCCGTCAGACGCCGATAAGTGTCTGTCCCTTCACCCAAGCGATGTCATGATGGATTGGAGTTCGCTTGCAGGCGAATTAATCGTTAGAGATGGTGCCAAGCTTGTTGTAAGATGCCGAGTCCTTTGTCTTTTTTTTCCTTTTTTTTCCCTTTTTTTTTCTTTTCTTTCCCTGGTTCGATACACCTGTTTTACGCTGATTTAATTCGGTTTCGATCTTCTCTCTTTGTGTTGTTTTTTTTGGTTCTGGCACTACCCAACGTTGCATTGTTCTCTCCAACGGCACTGACGATTTGCACAAAACAACAGAACCAGAGCGAGGACCCCCGAATAGGTTCTGGCCGGGACAACTCCACCGGCGGAACTCTAAGTCATGTCACCTCATCCGGCACTACCTCGAATTCCGCCTCATCTCTCGGGAGCACCTTTTTGCCCGTTCTCGTCTATGCGGCCGTGTGCATGTCCATCTTTTTAACCTTCCGTCGAACGAGTCCTCGCGTTTATGCGCCTCGAAGCATCCCTGGCATCCGCAACCCAGAGTATGTCACCGCTGTTCTTATGTTAATTGTGATGGTCTATAATATACATGCAAACGCATCTGGTTATGCATTATATCAGAAACGCATATTACACCTCTTGCTAACCTTCGATTAGCGAACTGAGCCCTGAACTTCCCTCGGGCTGGATAGATTGGGTCAAGCCCTTCTTCAAAATCCCCGATGCTTTCGTTTTAAACCACTGCTCTTTGGATGGCTATCTCTTTCTGCGCTTTATAAAAGTCTTGGCAATAATATGTTTTGCCGGCTGTGTAATTGCCTGGCCGGTATTGCTTGCTGTCAACGGCACCGGCGGCAACGGCCAAAAGCAGCTGGATCAGATGACCATTGGCAACGTCGCATTCCCAGTGCGGTTTTATGCTCACGCCTTCATAGCTTACGTCTTCTTCGGTAAGCCATGTCGATGCCTTCGTGATGCCCGGTCATGCGCAGCATCACCGGATGCAGTGGTGAAACAAGGGAAACATGGCCTGAACTAACCAACTGTGCTTGCAGGCTTCATATTGTTCATGGTTAGCCGTGAATGTGTTTTTTATATCAACCTTCGTCAGGCGTATCTACTAGCACCGCAACAGGCGCACAGTTTGTCTTCAAGAACGGTCCTGTTCACATGCGTTCCGAAACGCTTTCAAGACGAGCGACGTATTCGGAAACTTTTCGGCGACTCGGTAAAAAATGTCTGGCTGTTGCGTAACACAAAGGCGCTGGCGCGCCTCGTTGACGAGCGAGAAAAGACTGCTGCTCGTTTGGAACAGGCCGAGATCGACCTCATCAAAAAGGCCAATGCCGCCCGGAAAAAGCAGCTAGGTGGTCAATCTGCTAGGTTTTCCATACTTGGTCTACGTGGTCGATCTGCTATGTTTTCCATACCTGGTCTACGCCACCAGCCGGCAGCTAGGCATTCTGTTGCGTCGTCTTCATCGTCTACCACTGCTCCACCCTCGCCTCTTTCTGTTCCGCCATCGCCGTCACCTTCTTCCACTACCGCTTCCACTTCCACTTCGTCGTCTGCTTCCTCTGCTGCCGACTCATCATCCTCGCCATCTTTCTCTGTTGTCAACTCCCCCTCGTCTTCGTCGTGTGCGCACTCTATGGCTTCCCATGGCCTGGTCAAAGTCATTAGTGAGCCTACTCGGGTGACGCAAAAAGAAAGGCAACACAGTGATGCCCGCTCTGCCGATCAGCAAGCGCCTGTTTCCGAAACAATGCCGAGCCCATCCACAACGATTGTCGTTCCTGTTTCCTCGCCAAACCCGGATGGAGCAGAAGCGCCGAACGAGGCCGATAAGGGCCAAATGGGGAAGCTGACAGTTGAGGTCGCCGGCAACGAAGAAGACCCGGACGATGAATCCAATTACGTCCATCCATACGGCTATGCTCCCACACTTCCTGATGTTCGTGGCTCCGTTGCCGCACAGTGGCTTCCAGCCCAATCTCGCCCTACCCACCGCCCTGTTGCAAATTTCTTGCGCAGTGTCGACACCATCCGCTGGACGCGCATGCGTTTAAAATCCCTAAACCAAACAATCGCCAAGGCTCGACGACGTTTCCGTGCGGGTGACGGCGACACAATGTCGGCCGTTTTCGTCGAGTTTGACACCCAAGCGGCTGCTCAAGTGGCGTTTCAAGTTCTCTCCCACCACCAGCCACTTCACATGTCGCCACGCTTTATTGGCATACGCCCGACAGACGTTATCTGGTCGTCCTTGAGAATTCGATGGTGGGAGCGAATCATCCGCCGTTTTGCTATCATGGGGTTGGTTGCTGCAGGCGTCGTATTCTGGTCGATTCCCTCTGCGTTTGTTGGCATTATATCCAACGTGAAGTTTCTCAGCACCAAGGTGCCTTTTCTGCATTGGATCTCACACCTTCCGTCAGCCATCACGGGTGTCATTCAAGGCTTGTTGCCCGCTCTGGCCCTGTCCATGTTAATGGCAGCCGTTCCGGTTATGCTGAGATGTATGTGATCTGCAAAAAGTGGCCGCTTTGGTGTTTTTTTTTTCTCAACATTTTTTAAGTATGACACGCTGTAATGTCCTCGGTACGGCTAACACTATCAATAGGGTGTGCAAGGACAGCTGGTGTACCGTCAGTTCCGATGGTTGAGCTTTTTACCCAGAATGCCTATTTCCTCTTCCAGCTTGTGCAAGTTTTCTTAGTTACCACCTTGACCTCAGCAGCCTCGGCAGCTTTCAGCAAAATCATAGAGGACCCTCTTTCTGTGAAAGACCTTCTTTCCCAGAATTTGCCGAAAGCCTCCAACTTCTACCTTTCCTACATTACTGTCCAATGTTTGGCGGGTGGCGCCGGCAACCTAGTCCATCTTATGGATTTGTTTCGCCATAACATCCTGTCCAGAACAATAGAAAATCCTAGGAGGGCATACAAGATCTGGCATCGATTAAAACAGCCGCACTGGGGAAGCGTCTACCCCGTTTTTACAAACATGGGTGTGATCGGTGAGTTCTCTTTTCATCAGCATTCCCTATTTGGGGGGGGGGGGGGGGGGTTCTAAAAAAAATCCGAAAATGTTCATTTTAGGCTGACTTTGGTGCCCCTGGAAAAAGCAATTAGCTATGCTTGCATTTCGCCTCTCATTCTCGTGTTTGCTGGCGTTGGGATGTGTTTTGTGTACCACGTGTACAGGTACAATCTGTTGTTCACATATGACACCGACTTAGACAGCCGTGGCCTGCACTATCCTCGAGCATTGATGCATCTTTTGGTCGGGCTGTATCTGGCGCAGATCTGTCTTATTGGACTTTTCTCCCTTCAAGCAGCGATAGGGCCAGTTGTTTTGATGGCCATGTTTCTTGTTTTCACCATCATAGTGCACCTGTCGCTGAGTGACGCCGTTCAGCCCTTGTTGAGCAATCTGCCTCAAACCCTTGCATTGGAAGACAAGGATCTCGCAGGTGACGATGATACTGAATCGACACAACAAGACTCAGACGTTAACGGGTCAGGGAACGGTGCCGGTTTAGCGAGCGAGTATTACGACTTGGAAGAAGGCTATGGTGAAGAAGATCCGGACGACCACCTCCACGACGGACCTGTATCAACAAGAGGCATCGACGGCGCGAGCGGCTTAATGGGCATATTCTCGGACTGGACCAAAGAGGCTGTCAAGAACAAAGTCAAGACAGGGGCGAAGTCAATCCGTGACGACGTGAAGTCTTTTGATATCTTTCAATTCTTGCCTTGGAAACCAAGGAGTCTTGCAAGCGGGGATGGTGAAAGACCTAACTTTTTCATACGGTGGCTACATCCCGAAGTATACGAAGACTACATGTTTCTTCGTAGGATGATGCCCGTTGATCCGCCCCCTCTTGTTGTTCCCGAGCAATTAGCAGGACGTGGCTACTGGCCACCTGAAATGTGGAAGCCCATTCCAAAACTATGGATTCCACGAGACGAGGCTCGCGTGAGCCGGCAAGAAGTAGCCCACACGAGAGCTGTAGTTCCCATATCGGATAAAGGGGCATGGCTTAATCCAAACGGACATGTTGTGGCGGACTTGAGCCAGGCTCCGTTCAAGGAGCCAAGATTTTTGTTTTAGGGACTGCGAATGTTGTAAATCTATGAGATAGTTAATGCGAATTTCAATAAAAAAAAAAGATCTTACCGTTCTTTGGAAACAGTGACATACAATCCACAGGCTTCTCAAGTCGTGAATTATTTAGGCATTGATTGAATCCGGCGTCGAAGAACAGAAAGCCTGGTTGTATACGGAAGCAACAATACTCTCTGCCACGGCTGTTCGTGGGTTAGCACAGCATAGGAGAGAAGCTGGCGTTAGCTGGTTAACTTGCAGGGCAACCGAAATCACATTTTCAAGTTTTCAAGGCTCTCAGAGAAAAAATCCCATCTTACACTATTCATAACCATACGTGTCAAGTGTATGCCCATATATACATAGCCCGTAGGAAAAAGACCTAAAAGAAACCCAGCCTTATAATTACAACGCCTCGTATACTTTGACCAAAGACAGCCGTCTTCATTGCTCATGAGGGTATCATTTCCGTTCCATGCAAACAAAACAACAGTCGGCCTAAATGCGCACTTTTGATGCTATCGCACAGTTGGCTTTCTCTCTCGTCGCTCTCTTGGCTGAAGCCGTAACAAACGCGCCGCTGGCTTCTGAACACGGCCGCTACTTCTTTTGTAGCTCCAAGAAACCCGACCAATTTTGCTGCCATCTGAACTGTGCTGCACCCGATTTCTCGCTGCATCGCTGGCCCTCGGGGCAGTATAGCGCCTGCGGTGCGATCTTGTGAGTGGCAGAGAGTGAGATCGTTGCAAAAGCTCCGAATCCTCCGAATCATGCGAGTCGTCCACAGGCGCTATAGCCACCGAAGGCCATGATGCTGATGTTTCAAGGAGCTGGTCTGCAGAGACCGAGACGAGTGGAGAGCGGCATTCTTCAAACGAAGAAGGAGGGTAGAACTCGCACCTCGGGACAGACAAAGGTTCTGCCGGCTGAACAGTTTCGTGAAGGAGCAGTTCTGGTTGCCGTTTGAGGGCAACTGGTGTGAAGGAAGCATCGCCGCCGTGGCGGTCGTGCTGGTGGTTGTGGTGGACTTCATCTGACGAAAGGTCGACGATGACGAGTTCTGAGGCGTCGACATCCGATCCACACGCAGGTGTTCTTGGCCCGGACGTCTGCGACTCATTGTCTTGGATGTGTGTAGAAGCGAGGGAATCCAGCGAGTCCACTGAGCCAACTGTCATCGACCGGGTAGGAGAGAGGGGCAGCTCAACCAAGGACGCGTCAGAGATAGCCAGAGGTTCTTCAGTGATGTGGGAAGACTGCAAAAAGGGACGGAACCCTTCAGGAAGCCCTGGGACAGAATGTTCGTTTGCTGAGTTCTTTGACTCATAAGAAGATATGTGGTGCCATGCGTGGTCTGCTGGAAGATAGGAGGAAAAATAGCGAACAAGAGAGTCAAGCGACTTTGTGCGGAACAGTTGCACAGCATACTCCCATTGAGCTGTGCCGATGAGTGCGGGATTCGCAATGATTTCAAAGGAAGCCGACTCAAGAGACTCGTTCAATTCACGAAGGCGTTGCTCTTTGCGGTTGGCCATCAATCGATGAAACTCTTCGATCGTGGACGCCTCGCCTGCAATCTCAAAGACATCATGGTGGAATGCATCTGGGTCTTGAATGGTAGACGCAAAGGTGTTGTACCGGTCGTGGAGCGTCGTAAAAAGCTCATCCCTTCTCATCCCAAACTTCCACGCAGGCCAACTGCTCCCAGGTTCGTCCATTTTCTTAATAAAAAGCAGCAATCTTGCCCGCCTTCTTCAGCGTTCCAAAACCTCTTTTACTGAGAATTTCTCGTCTGATTTCAGCGGCTCGTGTTGGTGTTTTGGTGGTTTGCTGGTGTTGTGCTGTCTGTTTTTCGGCTTCCCTTCACACGTCGTCGTTGACGCGTTAGGGGGTCGAAATGCAAGCGGAAAAAAAAAAGTTTTGTTTGTCTCTGTTGTAAGTAATGAAGTCGGCCACTGGCTTCAGAAGCCATCTAGGCCTGCGTAGATATCAAAGTATCCATGTCTGCGTCAAGAGAAAATTAAATCAAAGATAAAAGTGCTGGTGATAGAAGCGGTCTGGCAAATTTAGGTGATGAGAAGGGGAACAGAAGAGTCTGAGAAGGGAAAAAAGGTTGGGCGATAACAAAGTGGAAAACTGGGCGATGGGATGTAAAAATCGCCCAGACAAAGGATGGGACCTCGTTTTTAGAATGGGCCAATCAGCATGTGAGGCGTACCTCCTTTTATCCACTAGTGGCCCTATTTCCTGCGCAGTGAGACAAAAAAGCTGCGCCCCCGCCCATTGCCACCACTGTCGAGCCAATCGTTGTTGGTCATTTGCGCAACCACTACGGAGTGGGTCAGCGGGCACACAGGATTGAATCCATACCATACTCCATACGGATACCACGTAATACGACTATGCACGAAAATCCATTGCCACCACTGTCGAGCCAATCGTTGTTGGTCATTTGCGCAACCACTACGGAGTGGGTCAGCGGGCACACAGGATTGAATCCATACCATACTCCATACGGATACCAC